>JARPMJ010001426.1:0-165300 GCA_033366665.1 Phoxinus dragarum | reverse complement strand
TACAAAAACTGTATGATTCTGCACTTTTTTCAAGGGAAAATTTGCTGGATTCTGCAGAATGTATAAAGTCTTCAAAGTCACCCAAAGAGGAATTATTGTAATATTATATATTGCTTTTTGTCATAAATTTGAAAAATAACATGATTCAATGAATCATGCAAAAAAAAAAAAAAGACTTGAAATATGTATTTACCTTTATTTTGTATAAATAAAAACCGATCGATTTTTTATCATAATAACTATAAAAAAAAGTAAAATATATTAAACATTTGGGAGTACTATACTCCTATTGGTATCTTTAAATATTTTCAAATGAGCCAAACTAATAAATGATCAGGCAAGTGGCCAAGGATGTGTAGAACTGTTGGGTATTCAGATTATTTATAGGCCTGAGACTAAGCTCTTTGAGTGAGTAGACCGTTTACTTATTTTCTAATGTATGCAAAATATATTTATCAAAATAACTGACCGTTGCATCTGTAGCGCAGGTTGGCCCAGATGATGTTCTCCTGAGAGAAGCAGAAAACTCCCAGTCTGCCTCCTCTCATGGTCGTGTCAATAATAATTCCTGTGTCTGCTACCATCTTCTGACCTTCATAGAACCGAACCCTGTATGCAAGATATGCAGAGTATTTACCTAAACATGCATAAAACAATATTGCAAATAAAAAACAGGAGTATTTGCAGATGATATATTTTCCATCTGATTATACCTAATATAGCCTTCTTGGGGTCTGTGCTGCAGGAACCAGCGGTAAGAAGTCTTGTCTTTCCAGCCAACATTTCTGGAGTCTTTCCACAAGAGTTTCACCTGGTCAGTGGAGTCACCTGTGTGCCAGAGTGAATTCCGCAAGTTTTCTCCTGGTCCCGTGTCTGATTTCACTGCCTACCGACAAAATAAAAAAAACTGATACTATATTTGATCCGAGCAATAAGTAATATTATATTATAAATAATAATAAAAAGTTGTTACTCTGCACTTAAAGAAATCAGATCACACCTTTAGTTGGATACCAGGCTCAGCTACAGCTCGGAAAGGATTGGCTTGCCAGTAAATCTGCTCCACTTGCTTCCACATTACCACGTAGAAGCTTGAGCTGTCCTGATAGCCAAAGATAAAGCCTGCATAGTCGTCATCCGTCTCAGTATTCACATGAAACGTCCCTTCGAAGTCCACACCATTGAATGCTGTGTAGCCTGTTGGAGTAACCAGAGGGGTTAAGCTTGGAATCAACTTTACAGCACATCCACTACGCTGTTTTTCCTTGTCATAGTCTCTTACCTACAGCCAGTCCAGGGTCACTGTTCATGGTCTGAACAATCTCTCTCCCCTGTTAAAAAGGATGAGCATTCCTTAGTAAGTTCACACCTTGAGAACTTTGACTACCACCATCTATGAGGCAGAAAGAGGCAGACAGACCTGATTGAGCACCACCCAGTTTGGATCGATCTGCGCATCACCCTCTGGATCTAGAACTACAGTCTGATAGGTTCTGAAGTCGGTTAGAGTGACCTCAGCATTCTCAGGACAAACGTCAATGCTGTCGCTAAATGTGTCATTGTCAAAGTCATTCTCACAAACGTTGCCAATGCCATCACCTGCAAATCAACAGTCAAGAAAATTATGCAGATGATTATGATCTGACACATACATGACAAACCAACAAGATCAGAAAATGGCTGAAAACAATCCACAAGAAGGGTTGTAACCCTGCTGGAAAAAAAAAAACTTTCCACTCTAATCTAGGTTTGTTGGTTTGGTGTTGGTCAATATGGTCCATAAAGTCTTTTCAGTTAAACTAGTTAAGAAGGCTGGTTGAAACACCAGCATTCCATATTGAGGACCATCATCCAAAACACAACATATGTTGTTTTTTTGAACAGGAGATTATTTCAATCATAATAATGTTATTAGTATAACAGTTTGATGTAAAGTAAGGTTTCCAAGCTTCAAATCCTGACCATCAACGTCCTCCTGCAGTGGATTTGGAATCAGACGACAGTTGTCTGGACCAGGTGGAAGGAGATCGGGAATGCCATCGTTGTCATCATCATCATCACATTCATCTCCAATGCCATCCTTGTCTGTGTCTAGCTGGGAGCTGTTGATAACTGCAGGACAGTTGTCTCGTGAGTCCTGATGCCCATCTCCATCACTGAGGATAGAGACCAAAGCATTGGATTGAACATTCTGATTATGGGTGTTACCAATGGGAACCAACATTTGGAGTTTTGTAATACCTGTCTTTGTTGGTGTCACAAGGATCACCAATTAAATCATTATCCACATCCGTCTGTAGCAGAAAGAAGGAGAATCATGAGTTATGTAGGCTTTTTTAATACCTAAATTTCTTGGATTCAGAGTTTTATTCCACCTCTATCACTCTGCAGTCTCTTTTTTACATTGTACTTTTGAGTCTGAACAACCAGATCTTTGGGTACCAAAATTTGCAAGACCACACCCAGACCACTTTTTTTTAAGCGGGCTCGGGTGTGTACTCTAAAAACGAATTCTGACATCAAACCATTCTGGGTAAAGAGAGAAGAGAGAAGTTACAAGTGAGAAATTAATTAAGAGTTAATCAGACCTGATCAGGGTTGCGGACGTAGGGACAGCTGTCACAAGCATCACCAACATTATCACCATCTCGATCTTTCTGGTCACGGTTTGGAACCTTTTTGCAGTTATCCTTAGCATTTTTTATTCCTAGAAAGCAGACCTTCTCAGTTGGACCAATGCATCTGTTCAAAGTAACCCAATGAAGGAAATATCTAAAGTCTTACCATCCCCGTCAATGTCATCATCACACTCATCACCCTGACCATCACCATCTGTATCCTTCTGATCATTGTTTTTCATCAGACGGCAGTTATCACAAGCGTCTCCATAATCATCCTGATCAATATTCTTCTGATTGATATTGGGGACGAGCACACAGTTGTCCTATCAGAGAAGCAAGCAGTAAGATGGTCATGGTAACTGGTAGTTTAGGATTAGAGCTCCCCAAATGCCTATATAGACAACATTGGGCATAATCCCTAAATTTGACTAAATTCTAAGGCAGCATCACAAATATATTTATAAAAAAAGGCAATTCAGGAAATTTCCCTTAATGAGCTTTGTCTGTGATATGTATTTTAATGTAATGTTTTAAGTGTAATATTAGCTGAACAACATGCTAACATCAAACTATATTAGAATAGTGAGTCAAGACTCCTCTCCATTTACATGCAGCATTATGTATATTGTGTGAAACTGTTGCTATGTAGAATGTTCAGTCCAGTTCAGTCACTTGAATGAAGTTCCATTTGGATTAGGATGCTTCCTAAGAAGGCAGCTGTCTATGCAGACAGCAAGGCAGCTTACCAGGGTTTTAGAACAAAGCATGCATACAGTTTTAATCAGAATTATTTAACGCAAATCAGGTTTATTGGTAAAATGTACATACTTTCAGCTGTTTGCAATGAACACATTTCTGAACTTGCGTTCTCAGAAATCTGGTTGCAGCCGTTGATAGCTTCCTTTTTCTGCCCGTTCAGGAAGTGTAACCACTGTTACTTTAACTTTGAACTTCCGAATTCCAAAGCAGTCTCTAGGAACATTTAGTGCATTCGCGATCTTTCTGTATCCTGTTCTTTGTTTGTGAAGGGTGATGATATCTTCTCTTTAACTTGTTGGACCATTCTTTTGACTTAAACAAATTTCTAACATGCAGTTAAATGTGACACTTAAACAAACCTAGCCAGTTCAGATATTTCACGTGTTATAGCTCAAGCAAACATAGTGCAACTAATGAAGCCCTTGATTAGTTGCATCAGGTGTGCTTGAGACAACACCTGTTTTGCAGATGTCTGCTGTTGTGAGGGATTCTATTCGGAGGGGTTGAATTATTTTGAGACTGCAAAAGTCATTCAAAGTTGCATTTTCAGTTGAATTTGGGGAAACCACTTGAAACATTTGTTGTGTTGAGCTATTTAAATGACTTTTGTTTGATTTGTTCATTGCAAAAAACTGAAAGTCTGTAAATTTTGCCAATAAACCGGATTTGCAATGGGGGGTTAAATCATTTTGATCACAACTGTATGTCTGGTGATATTATAACACTGCATTTAACCAAGATGGCGTGGTGACCTCTGACCTCTGTGTTTAGGATCCCATCTCCATCTGCATCCTCATCACACGCATCACCGATGTTGTCTTTGTCTGCATCTTCTTGGCCGGAGTTTGGAACAGTGAGGCAATTGTCCTAGAAAAGCATTTTACTGAGACCTCAACACTGAGTTTTTAACAAGTTCTTCACTTTTTGCTTTGTTTTGACTTAATGCTTAATTCAATACATCTTTATTCTTGTTTTTTTATTATTATTTATTTTTACCTTTGCACAGTTTCTTTCCACACATTCCAACTTTTCATCAGGAAAGCCATCAATATCAGTGTCTGTTCCGCACAAGTATCCATTCCCAGCCCAACCAATTCCACACTAAAACAGATTATATCAGTTAGGCCAGTCACATCTGTATAGGAGTTTGCATACAGTATGTGAAATATGTCAAATTTGATCATTGACTTACTGCACATTCAATCTGTCCATCACGATGAACAATGCATTCTGCGCTGGCATGGCAAGGATTGGGCTGACCATTACCACAAGACCGCTCAGGTTTGCAGCCTTTCGCCTGATCCCCAACAAAACCAGTCTTACAGCGGCCACAACGAAAAGAGCCCTGACATAAACATACAATGATTCATATAAACAAGGTGAATGTACAGATCCCACTGATTGATATGAATCAATTTCTCCAAATTTGTAGACTCGTGGTTATCATCTGGTTTGGTTAGTTTTTACGTTGCACTGTGGTGACCCAACACAATAGCTGTGATCCAATTCAGGGTTCACAACTTATGTAAATATGTTCAACTCAATCGAATTATCTATAAAATTGTATCTTGGTAAAATATGTAAATATCTTGTGTTCTTTGAAGCTCTTTGCCCATTTTCTGTTATCCGGGAGTGATGCGCGGTGACGCGCTGCCAAGATGGCGACTGTCGGCTCCGCCCACTTTAGGCTTCAAAAATGCTCTTCAGAAACCCATATTTTTTACAGTCTATGCTTTAAACCAGTGTGTGTTTTTACATTTGTATCGGTAGATATTCAAGTAAGTTGAAACCCAATAGTCCTCATTCAGAGCAGTGACAGGTATGAAAGCGAGGCTTTGAGGGGTAGCCTTACTGTGTTTTCAATGGCATCTGCTGTAAAAAAGAAGAAAAAAAAAACTGTATAAAGCTCCTAGGTCACTTTTCCACAGCTCATGTTGTCTGGAATTTTTTGTGTACTGCAATTTCTTGGAAAGATATTTTTGCAGTGTTTCGTCAGCAGGACAATCCAAAGACATTAAATATCAGTAAAACCCACCGAAGAGATGTCTATCCCTCACAGCATTGGTTTCATTCCCGTTTAAATTCAAAGATGGCGCTGCTGTGAATAAGGACTACTTACATTTAAAAGTGTAATCCGGTGTAAACCTAAAACGTTTTGTGTCATCCCCGGTGCGCAATTAATCTTGGGATGCATCCAAGTCAGCTTTCAAAGGATGCAGTCTCTGAATTGGGATGCAGCTAATATCAAAAACGAGGGAAAGAATTAATACAATTTGGCCATGATTTGCCGAAAATGTGGGAGCAAGTTAATAAAAGGTGACGAGTTTTACCTAAAATGAGGGAACATATTAATAAGACGTGGCCATAAATGAATTGGGCTCAAATCATGGGAATGAATTCTTAATTTATGTCCATGATATTACTTTTTTGTGCATGTCATGTCTGTGACCCTTCAACTGAAAACATTTTTAACCTAAAATAAAAATGGGCACCTAATTACATGGGCAGTGGGCACATGTAAATTAACCGATTCAAGTCAAACGGCCCTATTTTAACGATCTGAAAAGCAAGTGTCAAAGCGCAAAGCGCAAGTAACTTTGTGGGCTGATCCCGGCGCTGTTGCTATTTTCCCGGCGGGATAAATGCCTCTTGCGCCTGGCGCAAATCTAAAAGGGGTTGGTCTGTAGTAGCTTCATTATTCATAGGTGTGGTTTGGGCGTAACGTGAAATAAACCAATCAGAGCGTCCTCTCACATTCCCTTTAAGAGCAGGCGCGCTTGTTCCATGGCGGATCGCTATTATAACGGCGGATTTCCCAGCGCACGCCAGAAGCGGTTCACAGCCGAGGACACCGACGTTCTCGTCAGGGCCGTAAAACACAGAGAAGTGACATTGGGGAGGATGGGAGAAACCCACCCAAATTAGCTTCGGTTAAACAGGCGTATAATTTGGGTAAATGTGTAGCCTAATCTAGATTTTTTTTTTAAAATCTAGATAGATCTTTTCCACATCTTCACGGACACAACAATGATTTCCCTCGTGTGTTAATATTTTTCCTTGTAATAATGTATGATTTGCAAAAATGAAAACTGCTGCGTCTGTTTATATTAGAGAATCAAAGTGTATGCGCGTTAACACGCTACATTATGGCCAAGCACGCGCCCTTAAAATACCATATCACTAACGCGCAACGCGCCACTGTCTTTAGACTGGGTTTTTCCTGGTCAGTGGCGCAATTGCTTTCTAAAACTGGAAAATAGCACCAGGGAAGTTTTGCGCCGGAACACGCCTCCTCTTTGCGCTGAACCGCCCCCGTGAGCGCAAGTTCATTCCCTAATTTACCGACGTGCGTCAGTGGAGGGAAAAGTCCGCTGTAAGTGGGTGCAAAATAGGAATGATACATGCGTCGGTGTACAAAGTCAGTTGCGCTGGGTGCAAGATAGGGCCCAAACTGTTCCTTAATGGTTCCTTGCCACCACATTAGTTGATAAAATATATTTTTAGTGTCAGATCAGGTAGAAGTAACTACTGAAGTCTCTTTTTACAGTGTATCAATAGCAGAACCAATTCTTGGGCTGCAAACCACCAGATAAGAACCACTGCTTCAAACGAAGCTCTGCTGCTGTGACCAACAGACCATAAAGGATAACTCACTGGTGTGTTGATGCAGTTGGAGTTCTCCACACAGCCTCCATTTGAGTTCTCACACTCATTAATGTCTGCGCAGACCTGCATATAATAGTTTCCATTTAATTTCAAACATTTTATCCATTGATTGCCTCATGATTCTTCTCATATAAAAATGATACCTGTTTATTGGCAGATGCATAGGCGAGTCCAACCCCCTGCACCTGGGGGCCCATGTACCCAGCAGGACAGGGCCCACAGCGAAAACCAGGTGATGTGTTAATGCATCTCACCCCCATGTGACATGGCATTGCAGAACACTGTACAACAAAGAAATAGTAGAGAACAAAAATCTTACTCTGCAGTGAAGTACAAATTATTTCAAAACTACTACTAAAGTACTTTAAAATTGTTTAGAGACAATATTCCACACAGCACCACACATCCTTGAGAGAAAGAGACTAAGGGATAATTCAAAGCGAAATGTTAGCACCCTGGAAAGACACCTCAGGAAGCGGATGCCATTTGTAGTGGCATTCCAAATGAAAGTGAATCCCTTCATAAAGGGCCCTTCCACAAGTCCGTTAGTGAAGGGAACATGCAATTGAGGAAATCATTTTTACCGTTTATGGTTATGTGAGCCATTTTAAAGCTAGATGGTGGGAGAGTTTGAGTTTGAGTTTGAGTTAACATATAAATAAAATAATTCAAGTTGTTCAGCGAATTCCAAATGTTTTTTTGCCCTTGAAAGGCACTTTGGGAAGGGAACATAATTTGTAAGGCCGTTCCAAACAAAAGGGAACAACTGAATACCTTCACGAAGGGCCCTTCCACAAGGCTGTTAGCGAAGAGTGCATGCGATGGTCACTTTGAGGAAGTCATTTTATCAATTTTATCGTCCTTGCGATTAATGTGAAAACTACTGTAGATGGCAGGAGAGTTATGAATAAATAGAATAATATAAGTTGTATCAGTTTTTTTGGTTTTGTTGTGACATTAATTAATTAATTTCATTTCATTTTAGTTTTAGGTCAAGTATATAATTTTTTTTTACGGTTTTGACATTATTATTAGTTACTTAAAAAAAAGGTCTATATAGTTTTTAGTTATGAATAGTTCTTTTATTTTTTTTAGTTATTAATAGAGTTATTCATTTTTATTTCAGTTTTAGTTATTTTAGTACATCAAGATTAACTAAATGAAAATTTCACATGCTTTGACATCTAGCTGAAATGAAATTAGTTAAAAATTTGTTATATTTTATTTTATTTCAGTTCAGTTAGCAATTATTTTATTTTGAGTAACAGTTGTTATGGTTTAGTTTTAGACAATTAAAATAACCCTGTTACCACATACAGTCATGGCCAAAATTGTTGGCACCCCTGGTAAATATGATCAAAACTGGCTGTAAAAAATAAATCTGCATTGTTTATCCTTTTGATCTTTCATTCAAAAAATTGCCAAAATTCTAACCTTTCATTGAAGCAAGAGAATTGAAAGTGGGGCTAAATCACATTATGAAATAAATGTTTTTCTCCAAAACACGTTGGCCACAATTATTGGCACCCTTTTATTAAATACTTTTTGCAACCTCCTTTTGTCAAGATAACAGCTCTGAGTCTTCTCTTATAATGCCTGATGAGTTTGGAGAACACCTGACAAGAGATCAGAGACCATTCCTCCACACAGAATCTCTCCAGATCCTGCAGATTCCCAGATCCATGTTGGTGCTTCTTCTCTTCAGTTCAGCCCACTCATTTTCTATAGGGTTCAGGCCAGGGACTGGGATGGCCATTGCAGATCTTGGTTTTGTGCTCAGTGACCCATTTTTGTTTTGATTTTGATATTTGTTTTTGGATCACTGTCCTGTTGGAAGATCCAAACACGGCCCGTTATAAGATTTCTAGCCCCGGCTGTTAGGTTTCGATTTTTTATCTGTTGGTATTTGATCCAATCCATGATGCCATGTATCTGAACAAGATGTCCAGGACCTCTGGCAGAAAATTAGGCCCACAGCATTAAAGATACAGCAGAGTATTTCATTTTACACATGGGGTACTTTTTTATCCCTGTGTGCACCAAACCCATCTTAAGTGTTTGCTGCCAAAAAAGCTATTTTTTTGGTTCCTCTGTCCATAGAACGTTTGAAAAGTACCTGACACGACTGGCACTTCAAACGGGACGGGTTCTATGGTCAGATGAAACAAAAAAATAGCTTTTTTGGCAGCAAACACTTAAGATGGGTTTGGTGCACACAGGGATAAAAAAGTACCCCATGTGTTAAAATGAAATACTCTGCTGTATCTTTACTGCTGTGGGCCTAATTTTCTGCCAGAGGTCCTGGACATCTTGTTCAGATACATGGCATCATGGATTGGATCAAATACCAACAGATAAAAAATCGAAACCTAACAGACTGTGCTAGAAATCTTATAACGGGCCGTGTTTGGATCTTCCAACAGGACAGTGATCCAAAAACAAATATCAAAATCAAAACAAAAATGGGTCACTGAGCACAAAACCAAGATCTGCAATGGCCATCCCCAGTCCCTGGCCTGAACCCTATAGAAAATGAGTGGGCTGAACTGAAGAGAAGAAGCACCAACATGGATCTGGGAATCTGCAGGATCTGGAGAGATTCTGTGTGGAGGAATGGTCTCTGATCTCTTGTCAGGTGTTCTCCAAACTCATCAGGCATTATAGGAGAAGACTCAGAGCTGTTATCTTGACAAAAGGAGGTTGCAAAAAGTATTTAATAAAAGGGTGCCAATAATTGTGGCCAACGTGTTTTGGAGAAAAACATTTATTTCATAATGCTGATTTAGCCCCACTTTCAATTCTCTTGCTTCAATGAAAGGTTAGAATTTTGGCAATTTTTTGAATGAAAGATCAAAAGGATAAACAATGCAGATTTATTTTTTACAGCCAGTTTTGATCATATTTACCAGGGGTGCCAACAATTTTGGCCATGACTGTATTTGTCATTCATTTCACATGCAATTTAAATTAGGGTTTTTTCTGGTAAGAAATGTGCTTAATATTAGATACAGTAGGTAAAAGTCTTTGCGAACGGTCAATTTCCCTGCTCCCTCCAGAGTCCCCACTTCAAGATCCCCCTTTGGAAGTGAGTATGGATGCTCACTTCTGATTGGAATTCACCCTATGTCAGCGCAGGCAGCCCACTCACCTCATCAACATCAGTACAGTGAGTTCCATTTCCCATCATGCCCTCTGGGCACAGGCCACACTTGATGCCACTGGGTGTCATAATGCATTCCACACCAGGGGTGACAGGGGTTGGGAACACATGAAGGCTGTGGATCTACTGCTCTCATGCCTACAAGGACAAGAGAGAACGAATATCCAATATTTAGCAGTTACAATCTTGTTTATGAATCTGATGCAATGATAAGCTTAGAATTCCTCACCACAGGCTTCACACTCCATAACCGTGTTCTTCAGGGAAAACGATTTCCTGTATCTATAAAACAAATTGTTCATTTGTCAGTGTTATGTAAGAATGTGAACTAAAATGTGATTTAACTTTTTAATATGTTATTTAAAAATATAATATTATCAACAAGTAAAATCATAACATAATGACACCTTTACAAATCATTAGCTAATGATGAATTAAAGCAGAATTCTGGAACTTGAAATGCATGGCTTCGACCCATTGTGGTATTTAACACATTAATTTACAGTACACTATTAGTTAATACTACCGTATATTCTATTAATTAATACATCATGACACATTAATTTAATAGCAATTCATATATTACTTAATCTATTAATCTTAGTTCTTCATGAGTCATACATTAACACGTCTGTGCATGAGTTAAGCATGAATTAATGCATAGTGCCATTGTATTGTGAAGTATTACCAAATAGTATGTATCGGTTCTAACACATTTTTATATTTTTGTTCAAAATATTGCATTAATTTTCTGTTGTACCATTTGTTTCTCCAGGAATACATTGCTCATTTATACAATAAGTAAGTCTTAATTGATGACAGGCTGTTGAAATGTATATATATATAATGTTGAAAAAATGCTGGGTTGTTTCAACCCAATTTTGGGTAAAATATGGACAAACCCAAATTTTGGGTTAAAAATGTAATGTAAAAATTTAACCCAAAAGCTGGGTTTGTACATATTTTACCCAAAAATTGGGTTGAAACAACCCAGCATTTTCGGCAGATGGCACTAATCTGCCTTCAAAAAATTTATTTTAAATGCCTAGTCTCTATTTTAACCTGACATACTGTATTAATTGTGTTAACTCCCAAATGAGGAGCACCAGAGGGTTAAATAAAGATTGTCAGTGGATGCCCGAGGTTTCATACGAAGTCATTTACCCTGAGAATTTACAATGACATACTTAAGGAAATGATCGGAGAGCCCCTTTGGTTTGGTTTCTGAATTACCTGTTGCTTCAGTAGTTCTTTGATTTCAGCAAGCTCCTGGTTTGTGCCTTTAATCTGTTTGATAATCTCCCCATCTGTAGTAAACAATGTAGAATTAGAAAGATGATTTTGCAACATACTGATTTATCGAAAGGAGAATTCTTGGTTTGGAACCGTCATGTTTGCAAACCAAAACATTGTGTATTAAGTTTCTTTCTGTTCACACACAGCTATAGTATCGAACGGCTTACAATAAAGCATGAAACACTGTACTTTTATTATTATGATATTTTTTGAGCTCATTAAATATTATGCTAAATGTCTTTCTTCTGCAGTATAAAGACAGTCATACAGGTTTAGAATTACATGAGGGTGTGTAAAAGTTCATATTCATTTTTGAGTGAAATATCCCTTTGAAACCTGTTTCAACAGTAAACTAACAGAACAGTTTCACGATTAATGCCTGTAAGGCCCCGCTCAAAATATAATGGCTTTTCCTGCAGGCCCTGTGGATGAATTTTCAGCATCTGACATTTTAGCAGTCAGTAATTTGCCAAGGACTACAGTACATCTGTGTCTCACACACATTTTGAGTGTTTATGCTGTGTGTTTGTGAATAGCAAAGGCCAATCTAAGTTTGTTGACTAATGGTGGATCCTGCTTTCTGTGTTTCAGCCTGACCATAACATCATGTTGATTAATCTCATGGGTGAACATGTTGTTATGACAAGAGATAAACTGTTGCAGTTTTGATTTATGAGGCTGGATTTATGAGCCACATGAGCAGCACCACTAGCCTGATCAAATCAACCTGAGACCATTTCTTTCTCAGCTCTAGATGTGGGGTTAGGTTTAGCTTTTCTCCATTGATGATTCTGGTAAATTTAAAACCATGTTAAATAAAAAGAAATAAGTAAATACAAATCTAAGATACAAACTTAGTAGGAGGGCCTTCTGTCAGAGGTTCCCCTCCCCAGAGAGAAGTCCAGACAAACAGAAGGGAAGTGTGCTCTTTCCATTAGCGGCATCAGTGTTTTCCATATGCATTCCAGTATTCCATAAGCTCAAATTATCAGTTATTCATCTTGACTGGTGGGCCACTTAAAATGTTGATCTTTATTTTGCAACTAGCAGAATGGAAATGTTTTATTCAGCTGAATATATGCTAGTAAAGCATACCAAAACCTGCCGACATGATAAGTTCTCTTACTTGGCAAACAGTATAAAGATTCTTAGCATAAACCCTTCTAGGAGTTGTGCAAAAAAAATAAAAATAAAAATAATAATAATAATGTTTACATTGTTATATATAACTCAAATATATGGTTATTATGAATATACTCTCTGAAATAATCTTGCAGTGTACTTTAGATATTCCTCTCAGATTTCGGAATATATAAGATATAAAAAATATATACATTTTATGAAGAAATAAAAAAATAAATATATAAGATGCAAAAAGTCCACTCACCTCTGGATATTCCTTGAGCCGAAACCAGATCAGTGTGCAGATAAAAGCTGCAGCTGAACAAGAGAGTCCACAGCATGTTCAGTGCCTGTGTCTGAGGAGGGCAGCAGATCTCAGGTTCTGAGTGTGTCTGTCTCCTCTGCTTTTATACCACGTCCCTGACGTCATCTGCAGTCTGGTTCTTCACAAATCACACCTTTCATTCCATTCCAAGGTTCACGTGTAAAGCCGGGGGAAAAAAAAATACTTGGATTTGAGTCTCTCTCTCTCCCACACACACACACACACACACACACACACACACACACACACACACACACACACACACACACACACACACACACACACACACACACACACACACACACACACACACACACACACACACACACACACACACACACACACACACACACACACACACACACACACACACACACACACACACATGTGTGTGTGTATTCTTGTTTTCTGAGTCTTATGAGAAAATGCTTATGCATCTTAGACAAAAGTTCAGTTTTTTTATGTTTTACAGCAGCTTAAGTTTTTATTAATATTTTTTATTGTATAGGTTTTCCTTCAAGAGCTTAAAGGAATATTCTGTATATTCAATAGAAGTTACAGTTTTTTCCAATTGCAAACTAGGCTGTTTTTGTGTAATCAAAATGTTGGGCACTCTCATCTTTAGTGTGCTTTGCCATAATACTAAAATAGTTAAAATGATAAAGTCTTCAGATTGTTCACATGCACAGAAGTATTTGCAGATACACACACATGCTGTTGAAACATTTCTATTGTTTATTTTTCACCAAACAAGTCAGTGCAACATATGCACAGCAGATATATACATTTGGACTGAATAGAAATATGCTGACAAAAAAACAGTAAACTGAAAAAGAAAATGGGTCTCTTCATAGTGCTTACATCCTGATTGAAGTGTTAACAATTAAGCATTGAGGTGTTTGGCCAGGTGGCACATGTATTGGCCAATTAGGTCATGTAGTGTTATTTTGAATGGCAGTGTTTTGAAATGGCAAACATGTGACTTTATATCAGATTGTTGTGTCTTATGCAGAGAACCGTGTTCAGTATATTTAAAAAGTGCCATTTTGAATTGCAAAATGTGTGTAAAGCAGAATAGACTTTTGTAGACTTGAGAAGAGGTTTTGCTCTCTGTGTGTGTGCATGCCATTTTAGTGTGTTAGCAATTGGAAAAACTGTAATACTTTGTTACCATGGCAACATATAAATGAAAAAAACAACTCTACAGCTCAAATAATACAATCATTTTAACGGAGGAATAAATGTAAGTGATTTTATAAAATTATATATTCAAAAGAAGGAATAATGTACATCATCTGCAAAACGGATTTCGCCCACACATTTGGCTTTCACAAAAGTTATTGTAATTAGTATTATTTTTTCTAACTTTGAACAGTCTTAATGGTCTCAAAAATTATTTTGCTTTGTAGGCAAATATATATATATTTGTCTCACCTTTATTTCTATTTTTATTCAGTCCAAGACTTACACCACAGATGTTCTCTGCACATTTAGGTTTATGCGTTTCATTAAACGCCTTCATTATGCCTTGTTTACTGATAATTGCATTCACAGACGTGGGTTGAATTCCAGCTTGTAGACCCCAGAGCCACATGTGGTGCAACTTGAGGTCTTGTACATTCTTCTAAACTCACCTCTCTCACCATGAGCTCTTCTGGGAAAACAAACAGTTTTATTGCCAAGTGCTTTTCAGCATTTTGGGGGATGACACAGGAAAAAAAAGAAGAAAAAAACTAAACAACTAAACATTTTCATCTGTCTTTTGTTTTTAAGTCATTCTATTTATGTATTGATACTTGATGTATTGAGAATTCAAAAGAATCTCTGGGTTTCACAGAGATTTTTTTTATGCAAAGGGTGTCCATTTAAAATGTATATTTTTATCTAAAAACCTCATGTACAGGAATAAATTGGTCATTGTTCCTGGTTAATGAGCTCTTCTGGTGTGGGCAAAGGTGAAAGGTCAGCAAAGGCTCAAAGGAGGTTTTCAAGGCAAGAAAACAAATGTGTGCTCACAAATCATCAGTCTTTATTTAGTACATGGATTACTAATTACTTTAAAAGATGTTTCTCACGTGAAATCTAATTGGCTTGAAAATGGCATTAACAGAAATATACCGCAAGAACACATCAAACACCTAGTTTAAACCTATCATACAGTAAATGTCCTCCAAATTAAAATTATAGTATCATCTTATTGCAATAGCTGTTGGTTAAACGATTGAACAGAATAAAATTACACTGGAATGACATTTGAAATGGGAACAGGAATATTGGATCTCTTCACCAGACCTCACCAGGAGATAGTCTGGAGATTTAGTCTGGTATCCAAAACGTGTCTGGTGGCCAAAACCAGTATTTACTTCTAGTACCCCAAAAACTGTATTAACAGTTTTCTACCGGCCTTAGAGGTTTACTGAGAAAGCCAGGTAACAGCAAAAAACAGGAGATAAAGTGATGATTATAAAAATGTGAAGGGCTTATTAAATAATCTTAGTTGCATATGTTAAAAGCATTTGTCTGAGCATCCTCCCAACTTTTTCAAACTGGACTTTGTCCTGTACTTCATCTGACCAGAACAAATCAAGTGTTATTTTCCAAAGCAAAATCAATGGACAATGACTGCTTCACAATCCGCCCTGTGATTTTAAGAACCTTAAAGTGAAGATATTCTAAATCGTGAAGACTAATATCCCTTGAAATCATACAATTATTCAATAATCAATAGCAAGCAAGAGCAAGGAAAATAAACAAAACAATAAGCAGAGGTGGACAAAGTACACAACTTCCTTACTTGAGTAAAAGTACAGATACTACTGGTCAAATATTACTCCGTTACAAGTAAAAGTTTTAAAGACAGATTTTTACTTAAGTAAAAGTACAGAAGTACTCATTTTTAAAAGTACTTAAAGGATAATTCCGGTATTTAACTCCTTGAGTCTATATTGTAGTTTGTTTTGGATGAACAAGAGTGGTGGACAACATTTTTTTGACAATGGTTCCCTCTCTCTCGAGTTTTTGACTATAATATAATTGGCCATGGACCCATTTAACATTGGAGTCTATGGGCATGTCCGAAAATGTCATTAAAACAGCCAATAATGTTCGTTTACAAAACTGTTAAACTCACCGAGTGGTTAGTGTTGTTCGTTGATGATCATAAACAATATATCGTTGCAATATATGATTCCAATCCGTTTATTTTGCTATAGTGGAACTATTTTTTCAGACACTTCACCACCGTGTAACTTCCGCTCAATATTTGAATCTGAAGCGTTAGCACACTCCCGACCACTTGATGGCGATAACCGATGTTTATGTCTCGCGGGACACTCACGGTCACAGTCGAGTTCAACTTCATATTGCACTGGTCAGTGGTCACGTCTTTCAATATGGTTAGAATTTGTGCGGTCAAAACTGTGGTGAAACGGAAGCGAGCAAAAAGACTACATCGACCAAATGTAAACAGCCCCCTTTCCGTTTCCGGTAGCGCATTTATATTAACGAGCACTCAGTCCTTCAACAGATTTCAATGGGATTTTACAAAATGACGAATAAAACACGACAGAAACTGTATTTCGCAACACTTTTTGTTTCTGGAACATCAACTGACATCACTAATCACTCGGTGAGTTGCACAGTTTTGAAAACTAATGTTAAAGGTTGTTTTAATGACATTTTCGGACATGCCCATTGACTCCAATGTTAAATGGGTCCATGGCCAATTCTTTTATAGTCAAAAACTCGAGAGAGGAACCATTGTCAAAAAAATGTTGTCCACCACTCTTGTTCATCCAAAACAAACTACAATATAGACTCAAGGTGTTAAATACCGGAATTATCCTTTAAGTATAAAAGTAAATGTCAATGCATTGTTTTATTATTGTTGCATTGTTGCATAGCATACTTACAGTATCTTATGCGTCTGAATCTCTGCCTGTCTACCCTCATATCAATATCATATATCTGTAGTGGGATTGAATAAGTGTACTCAATAACGTCCACAATGGTTTTGGACACCCAAATGGCTGTTCCCAGTTTTTTGGCTTTTAGTATGAATATATTAGCCTTGTTATCTATAAGCTAGTGTGCTCCAAAACAATGACAAAATTCGCATTAAGAAGACCAAACCCAACGTTGTAAATTAAAATCATGTTGATGTCAGAATCCAACGGCAGATTGACGTTAATCTCCAACGTTGGACAGACGTTGTATTGTGTTTGAAAATCGGTTGACGTCAGAAACCAACATCAGTCGAGTTCTGACGTCAACCAGACTTTAATTTCCAACCAAAATGAAACCCCTGCAACCAAAATCATCCCTGACGTAACTACTTTATACTCAAGGACCTTGACAGAAATGTAGTGGAGTAAAAAGTACGATATTTGTCTTTCAAATGTAGTGAAGTTAAAGTAAAAGTTTCCAGAAAAAATAATACTCAAGTAAAGTACAGATACTCAAAAAGTGTACTTAAGTACAGTACTCAAGTAAATGTACTTTGTTACTGTCCACCTCTGACAATAAGTAATGTGATAAAGGTATATTAAATTGAATAATTCAATGAGAAATTACAATAATTAAATGAAAAAGAAAACAACAGATGAATGGTTGCTTTCCTGAAGCAACACCATATGTTCCCGCCACTGTCCCTCCTTATTCAACCCACGGGAAGTTTAAATATCATGTGATATTGAACAGGTGACCTCACTTACACAACTGGTGCACATCGCCATGGTTGAACAATCATTACATTTGGCTCCTACAAACATATGAACATTAAGGCAAGAGTCAACATTACTGTACATTGATTTTAACTGAAAGCCAGAACTGTTTCTGCAAGTTTGAACGTTTGAACGTTGTAATTATGTGCAATTGCTTTGTTTCATTTCATTTCCTGTTGATCATTAATAATGATTTGATATGCTAGTTACCAGCCAATTTTTTTAAATATCTCATGTGCATTTTTGTATTTGGTGATGGTTAGATTTTAAAGGGCAAGAATCATTGTTCAAACTGATAATGAACAAAAAACGAAATTATTCAATTCAAATATTTGATGTAAACTGGTGAGATGTGCTAATAAAACATTTGATAAAACACGCTGTTATAAAAAATGCAATAAAAATGTCCATGGAAATCAATTCTAGGGGGCAAAAAATCTAAAAGAACTGTGATAAAAAGCTCCATCAGTCTTGTACTATGACCAACATTTTAGCTGGCAGTGTTATCTAATTTAATATATTCATATTACCTATATACAAACAAACAAACAAAGAATGAATGAACAAAACATTTATAAAAGTATAAATTGTAAATGTATAAAAACATTTTTTTAAATTCTATAAATAAGAAGAAATTCCGTGAAAAAAAATACTGCCCAATGTACAGTGTTAATGTGAAGAAATGTTCTATATTGATTTTCAAAGGTGTTTAACCTGTATTTTGACTCACGCATTGCGTTGTGTTTTAGGGTTTGTGTTTTAGCCAGGAGATTCTCTGGATTTCCTACAGATTTTTTTTTTCTGAAAGTATTCAGTTCATTGAACTCCTTTAAACTACTCTTAAAGAAAAGGTACATACTTTTTATGTAATGGTCACCAGCTGGAGTGCCCTTGAGAGCCACCGGAGGGCACTCCACATCAGACTATTGTCTTTCTGTCACAAACTGCTCTGAGACAAGAAGGTTGAGATCCAAATGCAGCTTTTAATAATGGGGCAATCCAGACACGTAATCCAATGTACAGGCAACAGGTCAAAACACAGGTAGGCAGTATAAACAAACAAAACACACAAGGTTGGGAACCAGGAAAACGGGTAATCCGACGGTAGGCAGAGAGTCCAAAAAACGAAATGCATCCATGGAACCAAAGAAATGCTCAGAAATACAGCGCAACAACATACAAGACTTTACCAGGAATTAATGAGTGTACATAGTTTAAATAGGCTGAGACTAACAAGGTAATGAGACATGCAATGGATGCAATCAGGGATGATGAGTCCTGTGAGTTATGGGAAATGTAGTTTGCGAGGGAATGACAATAGTCTGATGTGGAGTGCCCTCTGGTGGCTCTCAAGGGCACTCCAGCTAGTGTCCGTTACAGAGACAGTGGCAAGAACCCAAATTCCATCAGGTGACAGAATGGAGAAAAAAAAAAAAAAAGGCTCAGTTGGGGGGCAAGTTCTCCTCTGGGCAAACAACGAAAATGGTGTGGTTAGGAATCCAGGCTGCTTCACAAGTCAGATTGTGGATTGATATTGTCATGATATTGAGCTGACAACTTGATTATGAACTGACTCAGAGTCTCTTTTATTTAACATAATGCAGTTGTCGAACAAACTCCCAGTCGTCTCTCTATAACCCCGCCCCTGTTGCCCAGCAACCTTGGACCCTGCAGCTAACAGTCAATCACAAACTTGTACACATATCACCACATGTCCTCTCTTTAAAGTTCTACTGCCTCATTATTATTATTTCCTGGTACAAAAAAGAGGCAGATTATTTATAAAATAATTATGTAAGATATATAGAACAATAGCAACTGTTTACCCCAGCCAATCTCTTTGACATAACCTGTCAATAAACAGAACATGTTATAGCATTCATTAATTTGCATTTTCCTCTTGTACTACTCTTACAGTATGCTATAAGAATTAGCATGCAAGGAAACTCTTTACATCAGCATGGTAGTTATCACCTATAGCCCAACACATAATCCTGAAACTTTGCAGGCTGTTTTACTTCTCTACCAGCAAGGGTTCTTTTGCATGTGGGTGTACGTGTGTGTGGTGTGATGGGAGGTGAGGTGAGGTACTAGACCCATTCATAGAGTTTGTGGTTAAATCAGTCTCATGAGAGGGTCCATCAGTTAATTCACTGTATCCATGTACAATATGCCTGTCGGGTGTTTCAGGTGTTTCTGGCATCTCAGGAACACTCTGGATGTGTCTCCTGTTCCGACGAGAGATTGTACCTTCCTTTGTTTGTACAATGTATGACCTGGGTTCAGGAGCTTTTCCGACGACCGTTTCCATAATTTTGCTCCATCCAACTTGACTTTCACGCTTTGTCCTGGATGTAAGTCGGGTAAACTACGTGCTGAGTAGCGTCGGTTTTAGAAGTACCGGTAAGCCTGCTTGGTTTGTTTATCCTTCCATCTGACGTGTTCGTAGTCAATTGTGCTTGGTAGCAGGTTCTTTGGCAGCATCGTAACTGTTGTTCTGATCTGGCGTCCGATCATAAGTTGAGCCGGGCTCAGTCCAGTAGCACTGATAGTTGTAGAACGATAGCTCATAAGAGCTAGCTGAGGATCTGGCTGTCTGAGTATCCACTTTGCAATAGCAACACTTCTTTCGGTGGCACCATTAGCCTGCGGATAATGGGGGCTGGAAGTAGTGTGAGTTTTAAACTCTGCAAACTCAGTGGCCGTGAACTGAGTAGCATTGTCATACATATATATATACACATACGTATACATGTATATATACATATGCACACATACATATATATATATGGGTATATTATACACATATTAGTATATCTGTTCAATTTGGTGTCTTTTACTCACGACTAGTCCATCAGCCGTGTGCAGATTAAGTTGAGCATTTCCTTGATCTCTCTCAGACTGGTGCTGTGGGTGTCATTTGGGCCTTTTAGGGCTGCAGCGTAGCTCAGCTGCTCCTGCTCGGGTCTGTGGATGTCTGGCTGTGGGGCTGATGACTTCTGTGCTGTCGAGGTATTGTTTCCCGGGGCTTCTCTGGGTCCTGGCTGTTTGTTCCGCTGGTATGGTGTCAGGTCGTAGCGTTGCTGATGCTGACGGTAATGTTGGTGTATGGGATGTTGGTGTGGAGGCCAGAAGCGTGGGCGTAGGAGTTCAGGGTGTGGGTACAGCGGCGCAGGGCGATGGAGTCTCCAGGGCTCAGATGGATGTGGCGGGAAGACCCTGTGTGCTGATACTGGGATGAAGCGTCTCATAGGTTGAGGATTGTTGGATTCTCTCTGAAGGGTTCGGCCAAGGGCAACATCTTTAAGATGTTTAGCAAACACATTCACACTGTCTCTACGCAGGTGGACGTGGTCATGGAGATTGTGAATGTCCAGTGTAAGGTGATGTGCCTGATGAACATTTGGTATTCCAGCACATCCACGTGAGATGTCTGTGTTGACTCTCTGTATAGTGCGGGGGTGGAAATCGGTTCTGGGTAGGATGGTGGAGATGATTGCCACTTGTGTGATTGACTGTGCCACTCGTTCCTGTTGTGAACAGCCGCATATTTTCTGAGCAGTTTTTACCACTCTTTGTATTGCTCTGCGGCTGTTTGTAGTGCAGTTGCCATACCAGGAGGTGATGGCCCCTGTGAGGACACTCTCAATTGTCCCCCGATAGAAGGCACAGAGAACATTGGGGCCCATGCCAAATTTCCTCAGACGCCTAAGGTGGGAACAGGCGTTGCTGGGCCTTCCCCACTATTCCCGTAGTGTGTAGGTCCCAGGTGAGGTTATTGGTGATGTTGATCCCAAGGAACTTAAAACTGCTCACCCTTTCCACAGCATTCCCCTGAATTATCAAGGGAGACAGTTCAGCTCTTTTTCTCTTCCTGAAGTCCACCACCAGCTCTTTCGTTTTTGCCACATTTAGTGACAAATTTTTATCCTGACACCATTGTACCAGATTCTCCGCTTCCTCCCTGTACAACAACTCGTTGTCACCTCTAATCAGGCCCACCACCGTGGTGTCATCAGCAAACTTGATAATGAGGTTTGACGAGTGTAATGGTGTGCAGTCATATGTGTACAGTGAGTAAAGAAAGAGGACTAAGCACACAGCCTTGGGGCGCTCCGGTACTCACAGTTAGAGGAGCGGAGGTGATGGACCCCATCCTAACCACCTGACGGCGGTTACTTAGGAAGTCCAGGATGAGATTGCAGAGGTCAGGTGGAAAATCAAGGCTGCTGAGTTTTTTTACCAGTCTAGAGGGAATTATTGTATTGAATGCCGAGCTATAATCAATGAAAAGTATTCTGACATAAGAGTTTTCATTTTCCAGGTGCATGAGTGTGTTATGGAGTACTGTGGATATAGCATCCTCTGTGGATCTATTTTCTCGATAGGCAAACTGATGGTGATCCAGAGTTTTTGGGACAAGAGTGCTGATGTAATCTCTTATAAGCCGTTCAAAGCATTTGCTCACTATCGGAGTGAGGGAACAGGCCGCCAATCATTTAGACACATGATTTTGCTCTTCTTGGGAATTGGCACTATTTCAGAGGATTTAAAGCAAGAGGGAAATACAGAGCGAGACAGACAACGGTTGAAAATGTCCACAAACACGCAAGTTGTGATGCGCAAGTTCTAATCACCCGACCAGGATTCCCATCTGGCCCAGCAGCTTTTCGGATGATCACTCGCTCAAACACACGTCGCACATCTCCCTCTGTGATGTGGAATGTCCTTGGTGTGTTATTGGGAGTGTTTGCACTGCTGGCGGGACTACTCTGGGGGGTCATGTTGGTGGTTTCAAACCGGCATAAAAAAGATTCAGCTCATCTGGCAGTGTAGGCAAGACATTAGTTGTACAACTAGGTCTTGCCTTAAGGTCCGATATGGAATGTATACCCTGCCATACCCTGCGTGAATCTTTTCACTCAGCTGTTTCTCAATTTTTTCTTTATATTGCCTCTTTGCCAGCTTAATTACCCTGCGGAGGTTATATTGAGCTATTTTCTTCTCCTCCGAGTTCCCAGAAGAAAAGGCTTTGTCTCTTGCAGTGAGGGCTAGTCTTACAGAGTGATCAAGCCATGCTTTTTGATTGGGAAAAACATGGAATGATTGCATAGGGACAATGTCTTCAAAACACTTTAGTATAAAACACATCACTACGTCGGCATATTCGTGAATATCAGCAGTTGCCTCCCAAAACACCTCCCAATCCACAGTCTCAAAACAATCCTGGAGCTCAGCATCCAATTGGTCGGACCAACGGGGGATTTACCTCATGGTGGGCGCTGTCTGCTTTAACTTATGCTTATAGGCTGGCAGCAGCAAAATAGAGGCGTGGTCTGACTTCCCGAATGGTGGCCGGAGGAGGGGTTTGTAAGCATAACAGTGATCTAAAGTTTTACTGTCGCGAGTTTTGAAATGAATATGCTGCAAATATTTCGGCAGTACCTTACTCAAAGAAGCTTGGTTGAAATCTCCAAGCAGTATGGAAGCTGCCTCCGGATATTTATCTTCAACGTTAGCGACTTAATTATACAGTTCTCTCAGTGCGCTCTCCGTGTTTGCTTGTGGTGGACTATAGACTGCTGTTAAAACGACGGCCGAAAACTCCCTCGGCAGCCAGAATTGTCTACACAGCAGCATTAAGTATTCCACGTCAGGTGAGCAAAATTGCTTTATACTGTCCGGATTACACCACGCATTGTTGGTAAGGAAACAGACTCCACCACCTTTCTTCTTCCCCGAGAGGTCAGCTGATCTGTCCGCCCGAAACACAGAGAAGCCATGGGGGGCAACTACTTGATCGGGCACGCTCGGTGATAGCCAGGTTTCTGTTAGGCAAATAACATTAGTCTCTTGTCTCACGTTGAAGGGATGTTCTAGCCCAGAGTTCACTCAGCTTATTATCCAGAGACTGAACGTTTGCCAGCAATATACTGGGGAGTGGTGGTCTCGCCACTGAGTTGATATATGGATATTCCTCTGTAATGAATATACTCCGGAATGGGGCGGTTGATGGTAGAGTCTCGAATTTCTAATAAAGTGTCTCTGTCATAAGCTAGCAGGCTAACAACTTTGCATACATATGTTAAGCAAAAATATAATAAAATAACTAAAAAGCGTGGAGGCGCGAGAGACACGGCAGCCATACTCGGCGCCATCTCCCTACAAAAAAATTGTCACAGACACGCATAGTAGCCTTTGTCTTCGGTTGCGCACCTAAACGGCCAAATAAACACAGAAATATATCAAAATGCCAATCAAGTATTCACGTAAACACAGTAGATGTAAGTACTGTGTACATTCACTCTCTCTCACACACACGCACACGAAGAGGATTTATGCTCATCAGTTAGTAACTCAACCTCACAGTGAAAACCCTGCACAATTAATTCCATATTGCAACTTATTTATTGTTTGCTGAATATGTGTTAATTTTTAGTTGTCTATGGACCTAATAATTACTACGGTTGAAATTTTATTGAAAAAAAGCACGTCTTTAATAATAATATTATATCATTTTTTTACTGTGCTAAAAAAAGAGTTTTGGAAAAATGCATTAACCAAAAATGAATGCATTTTCAGGGAACCGAGTTTACAGTCGTAACCGAGGCATTTTTTCATACTGTAAATGGATCAAATTATGATTATACAGTGAGAGCAAAAATATAAAAACAAAAAGTTGGTTAGACTTATAGCAACTTTTACTACTGAAAACAAAAATAGCTACATATTTATTTGCAGTTATATTCCAGATAGGTTTGTGAAGGACCACATCACTCTATGGCCATGTTTACACATGGTATTAACATGCATTTTGGTAGGTTGGATCTTTGTCTTCTTCGGCTACGCGGGAACCACCGGAACTTCCTGTAAATGATCTGAAAGTCTGAACCTTACATAAAATGCTTTCACTCTAGAAACGAACCAAACCTTTGTCCGGGGGAGGTTTTACACCTGTAATTTTGGTTCGGATCAAACTGAAAAGTCAGAAAATCCGGACCAAACTTGGTAGGTGTGAAAGGGCACTAAATCCCATCTGACTAGCGCACTTCCCATAATGTTTACGCATGTCAGTAGGCGGAGAATAGGCAGACTTTTGTGGCAGTTCGAACACATTTGATCACATGAGCATTTACACTGCGAAAACAGTCTGGTTGAATGCATTTTGAATACCTCTGGAAGTGGTGGAAAGTGGACAAGCTCAAAACTTTTTATATCCCGTTTACACCTGTATTTAACGTCGTCCACTTGTGATCCCAAAACGCATCTTCATACCAGGTGTAAACAGGCCTGTCTACTGACTTAATGCGTATATGACATATGACTCCACTCTGTGTTATCATGTCTCTGGACCGGAGCAGACTGTGTGTGCACTGCGGCGGTTCGCATGACACTAACATGAAACTAGACTTCATTCGCCCCACTGGAAAACATATAAATCGTTCCCTATCCCCTCTGATTTTAGCTGCAGCAGCTTCTATTCATAATGTAGGTGGTGGGATGATTCAGATTCTAGAGAGCATTTGATTGCTCAAAAAATCTGATGAGAAGCTGAAGTGCAGCGTGCAGCTTCAAAATCATTGATCCATACTGGCATAAGTGAGAGACTGTAAGTTTTGAATGCTTATATCTTATAGAATTTTGTCATTGTTTTGAAGCACACTAGCTTATAGATATAAGTAAGACTAACATATTCATACTACAAGCCAACAAACTTACATTTTGATTTCATGGAGACTTTAAGTTTCAAGCATAAAGGATTTACCACAGAAAATGATTTAACCACAGAGTGTTGCTCCACTTCTACTCAGTATCATAATGGTTTCTGCCATTAGAAACCACTTCCCCCGTTGGGTAAGTGTTGGTGTTTATTTTCCCTAGACATTTTCCAAATCGTTTTACTTGAAAGTTTTTCCCCTAATAGATTGAGTAGTGACTGCACATTTCCTGATTTCTCATCAGCAATAAAATGCATGGGTTAAACTACCTCTATTATAAAATTAATGTTTACTTTTTACTACTGAAAGTATCTGCAAAATCAGAGAGCCTTTGCAGGCCTGTTGCAAACAAACAATTTGAAATCCCACTACCTCCACTGTCTCCTACGCTCTCTTACCCATGGTTTATGAGTTCTCATTTTACAATGTATTTTCTTTATATTCAAATTTGGTATAACTGTGGTACTCATGAGGGGTTTCTACCTGAATGGAAACACAGGTGTATGTCAGTTTGAATGTGCAAAATGACGATTGCAAAATTATGCATTTTTTTTCTTTTCTGGACAAAAATAGATATGGTATCTATTTGCAGAGCAGGTGGGGCAATCTAAAAACTATGTGCTTGGAATTCATTGCAATAATTGTCCTGTCCAGAGGACAACAATCTTGGGCCATTGCTCGAACTAGTCAAAGATGGAAAATTCCTATAAAACAACAGAAGATGGTTTTAATACAAATGGAAAGGCTACTAATTTTCATAAATACACACGGTAAAATAAAATAATTTCAAATTAGCCTATATGAAAATAATGTCTATAATAATATGAAAACAGGTTGTGACATTTGTTTGTGATGTTGTATTACTGTAATTATGCATTAAACACTATTAATATGCTGGAACGGTCAGGTTGAGCAACAAGATCATAGATCTCTTACCATTGGAAAAAAGTGTAATGGCTAACTTTAATCAAGTGAGGCTCGTCAGCCTATCGTATAATGATAGTTATGTCAGTGCCCGCAGTTCAAAGTTTTATGACAGTCATTTACAGCTTTCGTTAATCAGTTTCTAGTGAATTATTAGCGTGTTGGTCTTGTGAATAAATGTGCTATATTGGTGTTATATCGCTAGTAAAGCTTTAAAGTACTAGTCACTGCAGGGCGCAAAAAAACACATTTATGATTACACTAAACTTAATTGTAATTTAATACATATTTAATTCATTAAAATTATATGCATATTTTTTTACCATCATTCATTAAAAAGCGTTATATCATTATTTGCATTATATCTGGCAGCTATAGAAAGAACACCATGGTTTATTTTAATTAAACAACATACAATATAACACAATATTTATAATTGAATAATTAATTTTCACTTAATTCATTAAAATGCATAATATCAGCAACATATGCATACATGCGGTTACAATTCAAGTCGTATCATAACTGGTAAAACCTGAACAGAACAAAAAAGAAAACAATATTTCTTTAGACAATATATCACTCAATTTTACTATTAAATACTGTGGTAATGCCGTAAATAAGTCCCACATGTTGCAACATTCCCTTCTCTGCCTTCTCTTATAAAATAACCTTTTTATCATAGTAAATTCGGTAACACTTTACAATAAGGTTCATTAGTTAATGTATTGCCTAACATGAACTAACCATGAGCAATACATTTGTTACTGTATTTGTTCATCTTTGTTAACGTTAGTTAATAAAAATACAGCTGTTCATTGTTAGTTCATGTTACTTCACGTTGCATTAACTAATGTTAACAAGATTTTAATAAAGTATTAGTAAATGTTGAAATTAACATTAACAAAGATTAATAAATGCTTTATACGTGCAGTTCAAAATGAGTTCATGTTAACTAATGTAGTTAACTAATGTTAACTAACGAACCTTATTGTAAAGTGTTACCGTAAATTCTACATATCATTCCCAACAAACGTATTGTTTAGCGTAAAACATGTTGAAGATTATTGGACAGGCAGTCGATTCATTAAATGATAAGCTTTTTTCTCACAAAAGCGGTTTATTTAGTGTATGAAGCATCTTCTCCATTGACTTGCCTCTTCACGATGACTCGCTTGCTTTAGTCCTCAGTTTTAAGTCTAAATGACTAAATGTAAATGACATCCATTAAAAAAAAATTATGCCAAATTGTTGGCGCAGCCATTTTCTTGAATTATAACCGGTTATTTTACTAAAATATACGGAGGAAAAAACACACAGACATCACTCGGCATTCTGTTAGACCGGAACCAAATTTATTTACATATATCCATTTATGGATAGCAGGTCACATACACGTGACATAAGCAGTATGAGGGCACACATCACAAACTTCAACACCCCCACTTGTTCTCATACTGTACAGTTTTCCATTATAACAACAAAACACATGAACAGTCTTGTTTTTCTCTTTTGCTGCATTTACATGCCAAACATAAAACTCTTGAACTTTTCAAGTTTAAACTTTGTTACTGGTTTAGTCATAGCATCAGCTACCATTTCTTCCGTGGGGCAATACTCAATTGTTACTTTTCCATCACTGAGTGCTGATCGAATGAAATGATACTTTATATCTACATGCTTACATCTTTGTCGACACACTGGGTTCTTCGACAGAGCAATGGCACCCTGGTTATCTTCAAAGATATGTACTGGCTCAAACAAACAATCATTATCCATGCTGTTCAACAACTGTACAAGATACATGCTTTCCTGTGTTGTTGCGGCCAGTGCCATGTACTCAGCTTCACATGTAGACAAAGCAACTGTGGGCTGTTTCTTTGACTTCCAGGAAATCAGAGGACCGTTTTGAGTAAGACTAAAACAATATCCTGTCGTACTCCGCCTGTCATTTAGATCTGATGCCCAATCAGCATCACTGAATGCCACAAGTCTAAGATTTTCCTCACTTTTCTTGTAACATAGCTCATGATCAATTGTACCCTTTAAGTACCTCATCACATGTTTCACTGTAGCCCAGTGTTGTTCATTTGGATCAGACAGATATTGAGAGAGTTTACTGACAATCCAACTTAGATCAGGTCTAGTACATGTCATCAGATAGATCAAACTACCCACTGCCTCACGATACCTTTTAGGATCAACAGGATCGTCATCACTGTTGTAGTCAAGCTTTTGCTCACATGGTGTTGATCTGGGTTTACAGTCTGACATATTGAATCTCTCTAGTACCTTTAAAATGTACCTTTTCTGATTCATTTTCACAAATCCTTCATCCTGATGAAAATCAATCCCTAGGAAATATTTGAGTTTTCCCAGATCTTTCATTTTGAATTTTGCTGTCAGCATCTTTTTCACAGAAATCAGTAAATCATTGTTACTGGCGGCAATTATCAGATCATCAACCCAGATAACTACAATCACTTTCTCCTTTTTGGTTTGTTTACTGTACACACAGTGATCAGCTGAATTCTGGACAAAATCATTTTCACTGAGGTAGTCGTGTAACATTTTGTTCCAGTTTCTACCTGACTGCTTTAAACCATACAGTGACTTGTTCAACTTACAGACCAGTTTATCACCTATGTCTGACTTCACTTCAAAACCTTCTGGCTGCTCCATGTAAATCTCACAGTCAATTGGAGCATGCAGATATGCAGTTTTTACATCCATCTGGTGGAGATCATAAGATCATATTTTGCTGCCATTTGCATTAAGGCACGAACTGAAGTGATATTTGCTGTTGGTGAGAAGGTCTCTTTGTAATCTACCCCCATTACTTGACTATAGCCTTTTGCTACATATCTGGCCTTGTACGCCTCAGTCTCATCTGCATTGTTTTTGACAGCGTAGACCCATCTACCCCCCACTGCACGTTTACCTTCAGGTAGCGTAGTTAGAGTAAATGTTTCATTTTCCTTAAGGGAATCCATTTCCTCTTTCATGGCCCTATCCCACATCTGTGACTCACTTGAACTCATAGCATCCTTGAATGTTTGTGGTACGTCTCGTACTCTGTAACAGAAGTCCACATTGGTCAGAATATGATCATCACATTCAACATCAGAAACATAATCTGACAAATATTGAGGAGCTCTCCTGTTTCTCTTAGGGTAACGCATACTGTGATCATCTACTTCTGTCTGAGAACCACCCTGATCTCTAGTCTCATTCTGAGGTTTATGAGTCTCTTCTGGGGTCTGATCGGTCACATTTTCTTTTGACTGGGAGGATACATCTTTCCCCATGGAAATTATCATCTGACATTGAAATGTCAGTCTGTGTCTGGTGTTCAGTAACACGTTTCGTTACAAATCTCACAAGCCTGTGCTTGAGAACTTTTCCTGTGTTTGGGTAATATACCAGGTATGCAGGGCTGTTTTTGTCATACCCTACAAAGATTCCCTTTTCACACCGTGCATCTAATTTCTTTTTGTCCTGCTTGTATGCGTAACATACGGAACCAAAAACTCTCATTTTAGAAAGATCAGGTTTCCTCCCTGTCAGTGCACAGTATGGGGTTTGCCGTATTCTGCCATTGTAGCACCTGTTGCGAATTACTGCAGCAGTCATTACAGCATACGTCCACAGCATCTTAGGTAGATTGCTCTCTAAGAGCATGCATCTTGCCATTTCAAATAGCGTTCTCCAATTTCTCTCAGCAGTCCCATTTTGATGGGGTGAATATGGTGCTGAGGTCTCATGTCGAATACAGTTCTTGCTTAATAGAGACTGAAACTCTTTTGCCGTAAATTCTGTGCCGTTGTCTGACCTAACACACTTTATAGTCCCATAAGGGGCTGTATCAGCGAGGAACTTTTCAGTAGCTTTCACAGTGTCACTCTTAGCTTTTAGAAAATACACAAACACTGAACCCGAGTAGTCATCAGTAAATGCTAGTGCATACTTGAAACCGTCTTTAGCTACTGGGTCAATAGGACCAGCTAGATCTGTGTGCACAAGTTCCAGTGCAGCCTTAGCTCGTGTGTCAGGTTCCCTGTTTCTAGATTGAACAAATTTACCTTGTGTGCAAACCTCACAGTTTAGGTTAGATTTATCAATCTTTCCTTTGATTTTCATTCCTTCAACTACATCCTGCAATCTGGAAACATCATCATAATTGCAGTGTCCGAGGATCTCATGCCAGGTTTGAATGTCATAACATCCGTTACAATTATCAATGTCCTCGCTGACAGTGTTCAGATAGTACAGTCTGTTGTATTCTTGAATGTGAAATTTAGTACCGCTTTTGTGGATGAGTTCATCACGTCCCTGTTGGAAGTTGATCGAAGCTCCATTCGTTGTTGCGGCTTTAACAGAAAAGATGTCCTGCGGGTACGATGGGATGTACAACGCGCTCCTCAGCATCGTCTTCACCTGTTTTCCCTCGTTGTCAATCAGACACACCTCCGCGTCGCCTCTTTTTAGCGCCACTCCGCTCGCTCTGGTCCCGTCAGCCAACTCAATGTAGTGTTTCTCCGGCTGGAATTTGTCATCAAACTTTTTAAATTTTTCAATGTCCGCAATAATGTGCGATGTCGCACCAGTGTCAACCATTAGCCCCTTTCGTTGCACACTGTGGTATTGGCAGTCACTCGCTCTAAAGACAAATGTGTGTTCGTCGTTGTCCTCTTTATCAGCTGCTTGTTTAACATTGTCTCTCTTTTTGCGTCTGCAATTTTCATCTTTGTGCGTCGAGCTTTTACAGTAATTACAACACAGTCTTTTGTGATTTTGGGCCGGGCAAGCACGGGCTTTATGCCCCTTTTGACCGCAGTTATAGCACGTAAAATCCGAGTCTGCTGACGTTAGTCTTTCTCTCCCCCTCCGTTCCGGGGCTGCACTCGCTCTCATCACGTTATCATCACTCGCGCTGGTGTGAAACTTTTCCGTACTTTCAAAACTTCTCAACTTGGTTTTGAACTCTGCAAACGTCAGGTTTTCATCACTTTGTGTGATATGGATGGCGAACGGTTTAAACGAGTCTGGCAAACCTTTCAAAATCATCGCAATTAACAGTCCATCACTGAGACTCTCTTCGGCATTTCTCAGCGCTGTGATTGCGGTTTCTGCTCGAATAATGTAATCCGTGACGCTCTCATTTGCCATTTTCTGCAGCGACGTTAACTCTGTGTACAGGCTGATTATTCGCGGTTTTCCTTTACCAGCATAATAACCTCTCAAAATCTTCAGAGCTTTCCTACCGTCGTCTGCTGCATCTCTCATTACAAGAGACAAACTTTTGTCATCCAGGTATTGAATGAGCTCAGCATATGCTTCGTCATTTTTGTCCCTTTCATCATCCTCTTCCTCATCACCACGCGCGGGAGGCTCTGATAAAATCGCGTCCTTTAGGCCCAGCAAACGCAGGTGGCCTAGAAATTTCGTCTCCCAAATTTCGTAGTTCTTTTCATCCCCGTCAAAATACAATCTGTTCCATCGGTTACCTAATTCTTTCCTGGGCCCATAACCTGTTGGCGCAGCCATTTTCTTGAATTATAACCGGTTATTTTACTAAAATATACGGAGGAAAAAAACACACAGACATCACTCGGCATTCTGTTAGACCGGAACCAAATTTATTTACATATATCCATTTATGGATAGCAGGTCACATACACGTGACATAAGCAGTATGAGGGCACACATCACAAACTTCAACACAAATAAGGTTGTGATTTGTTCAGATTCAATGGCATCACTTTCCAGCCCACAAACATTACAAACAGTTAGATATGACATCTTCATATAAATAATGAATACGTTGTATAGATTAATACAAATTGGAATAACAGTTATAATTTACCTGGAATAATTTTGTTTAGGTACCAGCACATGTTGATATACCAGGATATAAAAAAATTAAAAATCTGATAAAATGGCTAAAGAGTTACTTAAACTGAACACTCCTACTATTATAGTTTCATTAAGTAGGATGGAATAATTTATTAAAAGGATTTTTTAAAGTAGCTTGCAATCTGAAGGCAAGGAAATTGAAATGACTGTAAAACAGGGAGACATTTTTATACAAAACAGCATAAGATAAAGTAAAATAATACAATATAAGTATAGAATATCCAATCATTTTAACAAGATTAAGGATGAGCCATACTAAACTTAATTCTACAAAAAACACAGTACAGGATTATGTTAATGACAAATCAAGGAAACAGTTGATCATGTGCTGTTATTCTGGTATGAACAGGAAAGGAATGGACTACAAAGAGAACTACAGAACAAAGGATACAAAGAATTTACAATCAGCAACATATTAAACACAAAACAAGGATCTGGTAAAAATTATAAAGATTTTAAAATTTATTAAGAATGTGTACTTAAGAATAGAATTTAGATCTCATCATGCACACTAAGGGCCCTATTTTAACAATCTAAGTGCATTGTCTAGTGCCGAATCCACTTTTACTTGTTTAATGCCGTTAAAAATGGTCGGCGCACCCGGCACATGGTCTAAAAGGGTTGTCCCTATTCTCTTAATGAGTGATGGGTGTGTTTTGGGCGTAACATGCAGTAAACCAATCTGAGTGTCATTTCCCATTTCCTTTAAAAGCCAGAAGATGTTGCTTATCAGTAGATGAGTTCTGTCAGATAAGGACCTGAAAGAAAAAAAGAAAAAAACAAAGATGCGTTAAACATCATGATTAATGCAGATGCAACCACATACTGTATTAACAAGGCAAACACAGGCCATCAACAATCAGCAAGGAAAACCAAAGTTGAACATAAAACAATTTGAAAAGTGTCCCAAGTATTACAGCAAGGTTGAATACCCAGATATACAGTGATATAATAACATTACTATAACTGTCAAAAGTTTGGAAACATTTTTTTTTAAATGTTTTTTTAAAGTCTCTTATGCTCACCAAGGCTACATTTATTTAATAAAAAATATAGTAAAAAATAGTAATATTGCAAAATATTATTACAAATTAAAATAACTGCTTTCTATTTGCATATATTTTAAGATGTAATTTATTCCTGTAATGGCATAGCTGAATTTCCTGCATCATTACAGTCTTCAGTGTCACATGATCCTTCGGAAATCCTTCTAATACTGTATGCTGATTTGGTGCTCAGGTAACATTCCTTATTATTATTATTATCATCAATGTTGAAAAGAGTTGTGCTGCTTAACATTTTTGTGGAAATGGTGATACTTTTTTCAGCTGTTTTTACTCCGTATTCTTGACATTATTTCAACAGCCATAGGCTGCTATTTTAATTCCCAAAATATTTGATAATGTACCAAAAGTTTGTATTGCATTTAAACTTATATGTCATTCATACAATGACAAGTGAAAAAAACTGCTCTAAAGAGAACTAATGCCTCCCACCCCACATTTATGCTTTAAATTATTTTGGTGGGTCTTGAGATTAATCTTTTCTAGGTGGATCCTGGAATGGAAATGTTTGGGAACCCCTGGTTTAGAGGACAAAACAGGAGCCTTGATGATGAGGATGTCTCTGGGGAAGTGGTGCAGTGGACGGGCATGCAGGTGGGGGCACACACCCACTTGATGGAGGGCCCGTGATAATCCCCGTGCAAGGTTGTGCCGATAGACGATGATCAAAAGATGATCAGCATCAGATATCGGCCTTATCAAGAGGATTGGACATTTCCAATCAATGTATTAAATTATTATTACAACTACTTTTGTTATTAAATTAATATCACAATTAATTTGCCCCGCAATAATTGTATAGCGCATCACCCCATAACCGACGAGCTGTGAGGAAACAACTAAAATTACGATGGTAAACCGATGATAAGATACGATTAGCATTTAATATTTCTTTAATACGGCCAAATCATTCACAGAACAGTACATAAAGGAATGTGCATGCTCAGGCTTGAATCGTCTAGGCCAATAAGATTGCTGTATAATAAACCAATTAAATTGGGGGTGGGTGGAGCAACATGCGTCACCCTGACCCATCGTCCAGATTGCACTCTGGGGTACTACAAGGTAGGCCGTATTAGAAGGATCCTTCGAATTGGGACAGCCTTCGTCGCGACGCTGTGATGCAATCGGCCTTCGAAGGATGCAGCCCCTGAATTGGGACACAACCCTAATTTGTGTTGATCAAGGCACTTGTTTAAAAAAAAAAAAAAAAAAAAAAAAATTTGTAGCTAGGTGGCGCCCGCAGGATGTACATTCAGGTTTAGAGGGACTACTACTCAGCATTCTTTAAGAGTTCATCAAAATGGTTAGATGCATTAAAAAGCTGAGTTTCAAACTTTAAAATATCTATTTTGTGTTATTCAATTCAGTGGTTGTTTTATGGACTTTAAGGGGTTAATATTTTATTCTACTTATTAAAGTGTGTCTCATGATCATCCTCACCTTATTGCCGTTATTTCTCAATCTATTAATTATAAACTATATTTCAGTATTAAAACAAAAACAAAGCAAAACTAAAATAATGCCCGGTTTCTAATTTAAAGTGTATACCCAAAGTATGTAATAGTGTAAGTTTTTTTTCTCTGCAACAATAATTGAACCTCTAATGACTCAAGTCCAATTCACCTTTATTCCTCAAGGTGACAATGCCTAATACACAATGATTTTGCTCAGAATTACCACAGGCACAAAAAAGAATGCACAAGTATCCTCAGCAAATCATGAAATGGCCCAGTGATTTAGCCTACTGCAGAGCGAGTACTGGTGAAGAAGCTTTCAGCAATCGAAATATTGATTTTGAAGACCGTATATGGTAAAGAGTGCAAATATGAGCCAGATGCTGAATATAGGCATATTGGGCAAATATGCACTGACGATGACAATGGTCGAAAGCATCTGCTTAAAATATAACCCTTCCTATTTCCAAAAAGTAATGGTATTACCTTTTAATATTTTTTTGTTATTTAAAAAAAATCAGGTGAGTTGTATACCATTTTAGCAGTTAGATATCCTTTTGTGTTAGATATAGATCTACTAGATCTCTAGATAGATTCACACGAGATGACATGACTTTCAAGACTGAAGATGTTGTTCCTCAGTAGATAATGATGTTTATGAGCTGTTCATGGTTCTTTTATCATTTGAATTAACCCTAAAAACATTACTGAAATGGAGAATGTTTTGTCAGATAAACAGAGAGAGAAAAAAAGGTAACTGCATTAATTGTCATTAGTCTGTAATACTGATGTAACCACAGAGACTGTAAAGCATTCAGCCATCAGCAAACAAAACCCAGAGTTTCCTTTCATTTCAGGGTTAACATCCTTTCTGAAATGGGCCTCTTTGCACCACCCGCTCTCAGGATCTGAAGTAGGACACTCACATAGGCTGCATCCGAAATCACATACTTTCCTATTATATAGTAGTTGTCAGGATTTGGGTAGGTGGAAGTAGCGAGGACTCAAGTGCAGAGAAATCAGAGGCTTTTATTAATCCAAAAATTAAAACAAAAACTACACCGAGGGGGAAACCAAGACAGACTTGACCTGGACTTGGCAGCAGGATCTAGGCAGGACACAAGGGGTACATTCGACAACGAAACAGCACAGGACTGTAAACACAGGGAGAATAAATAGGGAGAACAAACAAAGGAGGTAACGAGGGAGGACAGGTGGGGCAAATAATCAGTACAAAAGATGGGAGGGGCTAGGCAATCAACAGGAGAGCACATGGCACAAGGAAACATAGTCATGTGCTCACACCAAACATCACAAAAACAAAAGCACATGGCCAGTAAAACAAATCACAAGCCATGTGCTCACACAAAACGAGACATGAACACTCTGAACAATGAGAACACTCTTAAGCCACGTGTTCACACAAACCATCACAACAAGAAAGCACACAGCTAGTGTGAAACACAAGCTGTGTGTTACACAGCACAAGACAAAACAAGACACGAAAGCACATGAAACAAGGCACACAGACAAGACAAAACAGGAGTGTCAGGGCTCTGTCACAAAACCAAGAAATAGAGAGAAGTGACAGAACCCTGACAATAGTAAACGTGGAAGTAAATATGGGTCCAACTTTTTTGTGCAGCACTTCCGTTACCTCGCTTCCCTGGGCTAACTAACGTTAGCTTAACTAAATTGGTGAACTATGTGCGTGGGAACATTTCCAAAAATCAATAACATGTTATTCAATAACAACATTGATGACTATTCATGAAGGCTGATATCCAACTAAACTAAAGCAAGTCTGACGGTCACTCTGCATGGATCCTGACTACATCAACCGGCACTATTGAGATGGCCGTGTACTCCTGTGTCGCGGGTCAGGGAAAGTCCTGCAGTCACGCAGCGGCGATCTTATGGAAGGTAGGCTACTGAATTGTCTGTTCAGTTGTCTGTTCAGTCTATGGTTCAGTGACATGACATACTAGCTGTTGCCTCGTTGTGATTAGATTGCTAGTCAGTTTATTTTACATAGATAGCAGTACTAAATGTTTTGGGATTGAACTAACGTTAGCATTTGATATCAAAACGTTAACTGAACTGTTGCTATCAGTGAAACAAAGTCACTGAACTATCAATTTAGGCTTGAAGTCTGACACATTGTACCAATCTGATGTGTACTCACAGAGCTCTTGATGCAAGTTTGTCACATTAAACTTTTAAGCTAGATTTACATTGAAGCTTCAAGTTTATTTCTATTTTATTTGTACTGTTTGGGTATCAGTGCTAAAGAGCTGATGAAAACATTGGCTTCTAAGGCATTTGTGAAATAAAATTGAGTATATGACGTTTTTATTTTTTAATCAACAGATTGTGCACCTTTTCCAGATAAGTAAAAGTCTAATCTCTTGTTCATTGATTCTGCTTGGGTTAAGGTAAAGTCATTCAAGTTTGGGTAAATGTGATATTCTGAATGCATCTTGAATGGCAATTTGGGTAAGTACAACATCAAGGTAAGTTGAAAAATATGGACAGTTTATTGTTGTCACCATAAACTGTCCATATTTTATATTGTGACACCAAGGACTGTTATAATGATAGACTCAAGTGCAGAGAAATCAGAGGCTTTTATTAAAAAAAAAATTAGGGCGCCTCGCATCCTCATTCAGCTCTTGTACGCGTTCGATGATTAAATCACTCCTGCTCCAAGTAAAACGTTCTTTTGTAGCAGTTATTATGACAACCTCTAACTGCACAAACAATCCCGGTCCTCGAAGCCATAACGATGAGTTAGTTGTTACGAAGACTTGTTTGATTAACTGCTACGGTGAAAAGTGAGTTGGCTAGCCAGTGACCGGAAGTGCCGGACTGGAAGTCTCGCACAAAAAAACGTCAACTTGCTGTGTCCTTATTTCTGTTAAAAATAAGGTGAATGGACTAGTTGCACGTGGCCGCCATGTTTGACTTCCGAACAGCGAGTGTGCGGTTAGACACTTCCGGTCTCGCATTACGCCTGGTCAAGGGAGCCGGAGAAAGCCGAAAATGACCTCTTATAGTTGTTTATAGAATCAATTATATAACTTAAAATACTACCAAGATCCGTATTACTATCACACGAGCCAATGGCAATTAAATCCACGGATGCGTAGTCAGATTAATGAATGAAATACAACTGTTCACGAACAGAAGATTGTATTGGACTCATGCTGCATTCGCAATGACAATTATGCAAACGTTTGCCCTGTGATAGGCTACAATTTATCTCCATAAATACTATTTTCTCAATTCTGCGTATATATTTTCACTTACTTGCATCAATTGCTTGATCAATATTATCATCACATATTTTACATTTACATTTTTAACTGTAGGTAACGTTACCACAAAAATGTACTATAAGTTTGTGTATATTTTACACATAGTAAAATACTGTATGTGTTGCTTATAAACACCAGACAGATAATTATTTATGAAACAGATGCTCTTTACTCATCTCACTTGCACAAAATAAATGCAGTAATAGAAAGCATAGAAACTCACAGGTGAAATACACAGAAAAGTATATGCATTTAAAAATGTGGTCGGGTGGAAGTTATCCCTCCGGATCTTCTGCATCCACTCAGTCCATACCGCAGTGTCAACGGGGAATGCATGAAAGCTGACTTTGTTGTAATGTGACGAAACGGTACATAACGGCACACAACAATGAAGTGCTGAGGCTGTCACCCTCCGAAAGGCAAGTCACCTCTCTTGAATCCTAAAAACACTCATTGTGAAAAATTATCTCTCTGGTAATGGAACTCGGTCGCTGTTGTCTCTTGCTCTCGCTGTCTCCCGCTCTCGCTGTCAGATCACCGGAAGTTAAAACCGGAAGTACTGGCCCACACACTCAGGGTTCGAACGTCAACGGTCGCCATATTGTGCACGGAGCGAATAGTATAGTATAGTATAGTAGAGCATAGCATAGCATAGCATAGTATAGTATAGCATAGTATAGTATAGTATAATATATGTGACAAAAGAAGAATGTCCGAATTCACAGTACTCATAAAAGAGTAGGCAATAAGTACACAGATAACCTACTTCTTCCTGCAAGATTTTAATGTGTGCATATTTGGACACTTTACTATCTCACTTGGCCAAGGGAGAGGATTTATGAATGGCAGTGAAGCGACGTAACTCCAGATTTCATTCAACTATACAGTGTATACACTATATCTACAGTATAGTATACACATTCATACTATATAGAACATACTATTTTAACGGTTGTGAAATAATTACTTATTGAAAATAAGTCACCTACTCAAGAGAGTATGCGATTTTGGACACAGCCATAAACCTGGTTGTGAAAAAGGTCCAGCAGAGGTTGTACTTCTTTCACCAGCTGAGGAAGTTCAACCTGCCACAGAAGCTACTGACACAGTTGTAACTCAGCCGTCATGGAGTTTGTCCTGTGTTCATCTATAACTGTCTGATTTGGTTTAGCCACCAAATCAGACATCAAGAGATTACAACGGACAGTCTGGACTGCTAAGAGGATTATTGGTGACCCTCCTGCCCACCCTCCAGGACCTGTACTCTTCCAGAGTGAGGAAAAGGGCAGGAAAAATCCTCACAGACTCCACTCACCTCGTCAACAACCTCTTTGAACTGTTGCTGTCCGGACGACGCCTCAGATCACTAGGCACTAACATCAAAGCACAAGAATAGCTTCCCACAAGCTATTTCCCTCTTGAACTGTTAGCTCAAGTCATGCCTTGCAAGTGCAATACTCCCACTGTTTAGTGCAATATCTTTGTAAATTAATTCAGTACTTATTTATACTATATACATACTGTAAATATGTTCATAATATGTAAACAGTTTTATTCTGATTAAACTTATCTGTGTCTTTATACTTTTTTCTTAAAGAACACTTCACCTCTGGAAAGATGAATGTGTATTTAAAATGGGTCATTTATGTAGAAGAAATGTGAAATTATTTTTGAATTTGGAGCCTTCTAGACTGAGAAAAGCCAGAAAATGTATTTTTGGCTTATGGGGATGAAAGACAACAACTCCCAGAAATGCACTTGCTTCGCTGCCCTAGGAGGCCACGCCTACTGGTAAGAGATTGCAGTAAACAACAAGGCTATGCTACTAGTGAGTCTCCGTGAGTCTGCCCAGTATTTTGATGTCGCCCAAAATGTCCAGGATTCGGCTTTTGCGTTCTTCAGTCGCCATTCCTCATGTTTACTGTGACGAGCAGGAACGAGACTGACGGCCGCGGAGAACGATGCGAGCCCGGTGGCGTGATTACTGATGAGTGGCGCCGGCGCCTGTGAGACGCACCGGTCTCGTATCTCTCACGGAGGAGCGGGAATTTTCCTAGCAATGTTAAAACGCACATCAAACGATCACTTGTTTAGCGTTCATGTAAACACTACATTCAGATTCACCAATCGGAATGAATTCAGTTAGATTGAAACAAAAGGTGTGCATGTAAACTATGAATGCGACTGCAGAAAGCAAAAGCCAAAGAAAAAGAGGATGGTCACCGCTACTACTCAGCTTTCTCCACAGAATAAGAAACTGTTAGCTTAGCTTCCAAATAAAGAATGGCTGACACTATATGTACATTCTGTGAGTGAGATCCCTCTATGGGCGGGTTGAAAACATGCAGATCTAGCGCCTTCTACTGGATAAATGATGAGCTAGTGTTTGTACTCTTACCCTTATTCAAAGAAATTTGACTTCCCTGCTTTTTATGACGCAAAATGGACGATTTTTGCGTCATAAAAAGCAGGAAGTGGAACACTTAAATCCTTATTTCTCCCATCTCAGGGGAAAATAAGGGAATAAACCATGACCATTCGAAAATGTGACTGGGTTTCTAAAGATACAAAGTCTAATGCAAATGGGTGAAGTGTTCCTTTAAATATTGTTATGTGTCTTGCTATATACGTGTGTACTGGAAGCTTCAATACCACGGGAATTCCTTGGCAATAAAACTCTTTCTGATTCGGAGATATGCTGATAATTTGCTCACTACTTTTTTTGTCAAGACAATGGAAGTCAATAGGGTCAAATGTTTTTTTTTTTGAACTCCACTGGTTTTTATTGTTTGGACAGAACATTGTAAGTCTTGTATGTTTTGAATGAATTTTCTTCTTCTTTCATTTCTGGGGCAACTATTCCAGAAAAATAAAAAGTAAGATTAGTAAGAATCATTAAGTATGCAGAAATATAGCCTAGTATATGAATCATTGTGGTGATATATAAAGTGATATGAAAATGGAAGAAGAAGCTTAGTCAAGTTTAGTTATGTTTTGCAAAAATCAACATATGGAGCATGAAACTGCAACAGATGCATGTTTTGTTTTCAGTATTAAAGGGTGCTACAACCCTATCTATATAACTTATAACCATAGCTTTATTTTTCTGTCACTGCTTGTTGATGTATCACTGCAGTGTTATGAATCCCATTTGAAATAATTTCAGTTGGTTTTGCATCTTTGGAATACATTTTGGTTTTGTTTGCTGATTGTTGAAGGCCTCTTTCAGTCATGTTAATTGTGGTTTCATCTCCATTACTGACAGAACCACTCCATTTTAAGTGATGTTTCCACAGTTCATTCAGACTATAAAAGAACTGTGAACAGCTCATAAACAGCATCATGAGCATCATCTCTAGTTCTGTACACGGACCCACAGTCTGATTCCAGGTAAGATCATGTCATTCCATGTGTGAATTGGCTCTATTATTTACTGTCACTGCGGATATTTAGCTATAAAGGTTAACATGTAGTACTGCTATGATACTTGTTGATAGTGAGCTTGTCTGAGGAGCAGAAATATCTTTTAAAGAAAGAAGTTGTAAAATTGTTTAAAGTAACGCTAGTTTATTTTAATTTATTTTTTATGTCTGACAAAAGAATCTCTATTTTAAGGGTTGTGTCCTTCATCCATATGATTGAAAAGGTCATAAACACTATCATCTACTGATTTTCTGTCCTGTAAGTGCAAGAGGGCGCAATTACTGTAAGAGGAAGAAACACTCAGATTCCAGGTAATCTTACAGGGGTCTTACTATTTCAGGATCTGGTGTCACTGTGATTATCTTTTTTTTTGGGTAAAGGTAAATTCATGAGAAATTGGAGTATGTTTTGTGATTTTTAAGTTATATCAAACCTTTTCTTTTAATTCAAGATAAAATGTGCAGTGAGTAACTACATTAGCTTTTTTTAGCACAGCACAGCAAAAAATAAAATAAAAATTAAGTTGTTTGTAAGTTACAATACTGTTTGATTAAAATACTGTTGTCTGATACTCAGAATGGATCTTTTTTATTTAAAATTTAAATGTTCAAATTCTTAATTTTTTTATTTTATTTTTAAAGAAAAACAAGCAGAGCCACAGTGTTATGCTCTTCAGGAAATCAAATGAAAAGTGTCTTAAATACATAAGAGAAAGTATGGGCCCTATTTTAACGATCTGAAACGCAAGTATCAAACGCGAAACGCAAGTAACTTTGTGGGCGGATCCCGGGCACTGTTGCTATTATGATAATTTTATTTTATTAAACATTTTCATTTATAATATAATTTTATTATAAATTACTCTTGCGCCCGACGCAAATCTACAATGGGTTGGTCTGAAGTAGCTTCATTATTCATAGGTGTGGTTTGAGCGTAACGTGAAATAAACCAATCAGAGCGTCCTCTCACATTCCCTTTAAGAGCAGGCACGCTTGTTCCATGGCGGATTACTATTATAACGGCAGATTTGCCAGCGCACGCCAGGAGCAGTTCACAGCCGAGGAGACCGACGTTCTCGTCAGGGCCGTAAAAGACAGAGGAGTGATATTGGGGATGGGAGAAACCCACCCTCGGTTAAACTGGCGTATAATAATTAGGGTAAATGTGTGAGCTAGATTTATGCCTATTTTTTCACATCTTTATGGACACAACAATGATTTCCCTCGTGTGTTAATATTTTTCCTTGAATGAAAAATGAAAACTGCTGCGTCTGTTTAGATTAAAGAATCAAAGTGTATGCACGTTGTTCACACGCTACATAATGGCCAAGCATGCGCCCTTAAAATAGCATATGACTAACGCGCCACTGTCTTTAGACTAGGTTTTTCCTGGTCAGTACGTGGCGTAATTGTTTTCTATAACGGCAAAATAGCACCAGGGAACGTTTGCGCTGGAACACGCCTCCTCTTTTCGGTGAACTGCAAGTTAATTTCCTAATTCACCGACGTGCGTCTGTGGAGGAAAAAGTCTGCTGTGCGCGAGTGCAAAATAGGAATAATACATGCGTCTGTGTACAAAGTCAATTGCGCTGGGTGAAAGATAGGGCCCTATATGTTAATAAAGAGAAATTAAACATCACTTTAATTAATCTAATGTTGGGTTCTGAAAGTATGCTTCAAAAACATGGTAAAAAGTCAAACTAATGACTTGTTTGTTGTCATTTCAGTGCTGCTTGTCAAGATTTTGTGTAACATGACAGAACACAACAACAGCATCAGCCATCCATATGAAAGTCCAAGGGCATTTAAAAAAAACCTCTTTGCTTTTCGTGCTAAACAGTCCATTGCAGAATCGTTATATATCTGGATTATTTCTGTCATTGAGATTCCAATCATGCTCTTAACTCTGTTTGCATTGTGTGTTCTTATCAAATCTCACCGTGTTGCTTCAGTTTATGTGATTCATTTGATTTTTTCAGATTTCATACAGATCATTTGTATATTATTATCCACAACCGAACTCGACTCTGAAAATGAATTGATGGATACATATTATTATTCTTTGATTGCGGGTCTATATTTTATGGTTTGCATTGCTTTTGAACGATATCTTTTAGTTTCTCATCCTCACAGGTACAAATCTCACCATTCACTAAAACTGTCCTGTTTAATTTCTTTGATCATCTGGTTTGTTCCTCTGATCTATTATCTCCTGCCGCTATGTATAGTGATTTTAATTCCCTACCCAATAATCATTCTCTGTTTTGTTGGTACTTGTCGGGGTCTCTCTCACTCAATATCACTTACTTCCCTTAAGCGCAAATTGATTTTGGGCAGTCTGGTTTTGGTGCTGTTGACTTACACATTTCTCATTCTCCCCTATGTAATCATGGATTTTATTGATATTTATACCACTATAGACTCAATGAATTTATCGTTTACAAAGGCTGAGCACTTTCTAATGTGTCTCCTGTATCTTAACCCACTTGCTGACTGTTTATTGTACTTGTTCATGAGGGCTGATGTTGCTGATATAATGAAGTTTGTTCACAGTTATTGTAAAAGTGACAGATATCAGAATTCAACACAACATACGACCAGTACAAACACTCAACATAATATAGTGAGCATTAGACTAACAGGAGTTCAAAGTAATGAAGGTATCTGATGTACTATAGTTTGTGAAATGTTTGTTTGTTCAGATCAGTGATTTTTAATGTATACACTGTAAAATGTTTCCTATTTGTGGGTATATACACATATAAAAACACATTTTGACAATGTCTAAAAACAGTGGCTGTGTTTGCAAACTGTAAATGATTAAAGAAGATCTGATGATTTGCATGATTGAAAAGGTGTATTAACTTTATATAAAATATATATTTTTATGTGTTTATTTAGTGTGGTTACAGTTTTTCTGAATTGTTTACGTAATAAATGCATACTTGTTACGGTATTTTGCCTCCCTAGTCTTTCTGGTATAACTATTTTAACTATTCTAAAAATGTAGCTTTTTTGCATAGTAACTCTACACACAAACATAAAATGATTAGCCACATACTGTACACACCAAACTACACACACAGAAGTGAAAAAGTAAACACTACTATATTGTGTCTCTTGCTTGTTTAGTGTGCAGGGAAGTGTACAGGAGTTTGTCATAGCACTAACAAGTACATGTCACACTCAGAAGAAGGCAGACACGGTTAAGATGAAATAACAAGTTTATTGAAGCGCAGGGAGATAATGCAGCTGCGATGACAACGATATGGTGATGACTTTGCTGAACAGGATGTGTTTTTGCAGGAGAGAAGTGGACAAGATGAGCCTAGACGACGACGAACAGCGATGATGAGAAGATCAGGTAAGTAGAGGAATAATGGTCACTCGGGTGAGCAGTCTATAGCGCTTGTCAAAGACGAGACCAGACACTGAGGTGAAGGTGGAAGTGGAAGATATAGTGTGTGTAATAATGAGGTGCAGGTGATCAAAACTCAGGTGACTGATCGAGTGGGAGGAGTTCAGTGATCAGGTGCTGATTGCTGGGGTGATTGTTCTGTGGACTCCGTGACAGTACCCCCTCCTCCACAGCCGGCTCCTGACGGCCGGAAACTGTGACGACGGGGACGACCTTGACCTCTGTGGGCAGGACGAGTGGCATGATCTTGGTGAAACTGGGTTAAAAGGGAAGGGTTAAGTAAATCGTCTTGAACTACCCAGGGGCATTCCTCTGGACTGTAACCTTCCCAATCGACCAAGTACTCAAGTCGGTTGCCCCGTCGTCGCGAGTTGATGATGGATTGGACTCGGTAGATGAGCTATTCTTTGGTGACTTCTGGAGGAGGAGGTACGTCAGCATCACCAGATTCTGTGTGGGAAGAGAACAGAGGTTCAGTGTAAGGTTTGAGGAGGGAGACGTGAAAGGATGGTGAAATTTTGTACTGTGCTGGAAGGTTAAGATGGTAGGTGACGTCATTGAGCTGCCTCTGGATGGTGAAAGGACCTATATAGCGGGGACTCCGCTTACGGCAGGGCAGGCGAAGACAGATATCACGGGTGGACAACCAAACCTTTTGTCCGGGCTGGTATTGAGGGGTCTCGGATCTTCGGGAGTCGGCTTGAGTCTTGTGTCTTCGCACTGCCTGCTGGAGATGTACATGGGCTGAGTCCCACACCCTCTCGCTCTGCTCGAACCAGTGATTAACAGCTGGAACCTCCGATGGTTCGCTGGACTAGGGAAACAGGGGTGGTTGGTTTCCTAGGATACACTGGAATGAAGTAAGCCCAGTGGTGGACTGGGGAAGGGAGTTCTGGGCGTACTCAGCCCAGGGAAGGAACCGGCTCCAGCTGTTCTGGTGACAGTATGACCTCAAGTATCTCCCGATCTCTTGGATCTTACGCTTAGTCTGGCCATTGATCTGAGGGTGATAACCGGAGTATAAACTGATGGATACTCCTAGGAGCTTGAAGAAGGCTTTCCAGACACAGGAGATAAACTGGGGTCCGCGTCGGATACGATGTCTTCAGGAAGACTGAAATGACGGAAGACATCATGGAAAATTGCTTCGGCTGCTTCGAAGGCTGTGGGTAGACCTTTGAGAGGGATTCGTTTACAGGCTTTGGAAAAGCAGTCGACGATGACAAAGATGCAGGTATTGGAATCTGAAGGTGGGAGATTGGTCATGAAGTCAATTCCCAGATGTGACCAGGGGCCGTGAGGAATGGGTAGAGGAACCAGTTTTCCTGTTGGTGGGGAGTGTTGGTGATGGCACATGTATCGGGAGATATCTTGGGTCATAGAGGGCCACCAGTAGCGTTGACTGAGGAGCGAGAGGGTTCGCTGGCTACCTGGGAGAGCTCGGAGAGGTGTGAGTCCAGAAGGGGTAGACGACAGGATGATGGAACGAAGACTTTGTCAACAGTTCACAGCACACGACTTTGAGACTACAGTTACATGTCTTTGTACCATTTTTGAAAACAGTTCCTGTTCAACTGAAGACACAAGTGAACATTACATGCCTGGCATTTCCCAGGTGTGTCCAGCCTTTTACCAAGCTGTACTTTGCAAAACACACAGCTCTTGCGACCAACTGTGGAAATATCCTTTGCATCTGAGGTCAGCTCAGCTCCTGGAATGGATATATGGTCACTGTTGGTTTGTTTTGGTGCTACTTTCTGTGACACACCACAGAGCTCTGCAATAAGCTGTTCCATGAACTCTTTATGGGTCATGTTACCACATAGCTCTTTGCGGATAATTAAAGCATTGGTGGCAGCAATGTCCAAGAAATGTAAAAAGACCTTTCTGTACCACTTCATTGTTTTGTGTTGTGCAGTGTAGTACTGTATCAGCTGATCAGACAGGTCAACACCCCCCACATGTTTGTTGTATGCAGTCACAGGTGCAGGACGAAATGTCTTTGTCCTCCATGTATCTTGTGTTTTCACCCTCCACTGCGCAGTGTCTCCTGTATAAGCTGGATGGATGGTGGAACAGACAGATACCTCTCGTGTGTCCATCCACTTCACAAATAAGAGAGGTCCATCCCGAATCTACCGGATGGATCCCCTGGCAGATTTTTTAGAGAGTGAATTAGCTGCATTCCGAGGGCAGTCCTTCCTGTTGTCCCTGTAAGTCCGACATGCACCGAACTTCATTGCAAACAAGTCTTTTAGGAGCTTTGGGCTTGTGTTGAAATTGTCCATGTACACATGGTACCCAGAGCCTAAAACTTTACAGTCCAAAAGAGATGTTACAGCATCATATGACACAGAAACGTGTACACAGAAAAGTCCAAAGTGTATCCATTCCATGAGTATGCATGACCAAACAACTTGAAACCCCACCTGATTTGCTTGGCTTTCATGTACTGTGTCATACCCGTGTGTGCTTTGCATTCCACCGTTCTTTCATCCACAGCTAAGTTTCTTTTAGGATGATAGATGGATTTACAAGCATGACGGATAGTGTCAATGGCCCTCATTTATCAATCTTGCGTCGAAACGGGCGGATATGTTGGCGTAAGATTATGCTTACACTCCTCTCACCGCCTGATTTATGAAGCTGTGCGTACCTTTGAAATTCAGGTGTACGCAATACCTGCCTCTTGATAAATGCCGCGGCTGAAAAAGATCGTCATTAGATTAACACGCCCCTATATATTCACGTCTCCGCCTCCCCCACGCCCTCATTTTACGCCATGGACACACGGAAGACGGCAAAGAGGAGAAACTTCTCCGGTGGAAATCCAGTTTAAATCGCTGGTTGGTTGAGCAAATTACCTATCACAATGCATTATTTTACAGCACGTGTTTTGAAACTATTAGCGTTGAATTTCGCATGACGTCACATGTAATGGGGTGTACAATAGTGATGATTATGTGAATAATTGCATGACAATTTGTAATATTCTTCTTATTAGTATTATGATTTTGATTATTAATGACGCTTATTGTTATTTAGAAGAAGAATGTCTTTGTAATTATTATTATTTGTATTATTATTATTATTTAAAAGAAGAAGAATGTCATTTTAATTATTTTGTCAGTCTGAATTATTTTTTGGTCATTGAAAGCCTTTCATTACTGAACCCAGTCTGTGCGCACCTGCCGGGCTTAACTCACAAAAATAAACACTGAAGTTTATAATTTAAATTATAATTTAAAAGTTTATAAACTATGTTGTTGTTTTTTTTACAGTGGGTCATAATATATCATATCTTTAGTTTGTCAGTGCATTTTGTGGTGTTAGGAATTGATTTTCTGCGCATTTCAGCACTAACTCAAAACGTGCGTACATGTACACCACCTCCTGAGCTGGCGTAAGATTTGAGCGTGCCGTACGCCAACGTCCATATTGATAAATCGCAAAGTCACCGTGGTTTTGGGTGTACGCCAGGTGTACGCTGGAAATTTGGTGTACGCACTTTTCATAAATGAGGGCCAATGAGAGGTTTGATCCTGAAAAGACGGTCATGTTCAGGTGTGCCGGAATCCTTACCTGCATCTGGGTGACTCATGTGCACATTCCATGAAATGGTGCGGTATCTGTCTCTTGACATGATTGTGGCAAGAAAAGGCAAAGAGAAAAGACTGTCTTGCCGCCAGTAGTCCTTGATGGAGCTCATCTTCCTCATGGCCATGTAAAACAGCAGCCCAATATAGTGGTACATCTCACTGATGCTGACCTCAGTCCATTTATATTTGTGGCCCTTTGCAATTGCACCGAGCATTGGTGTTGTGGAGTTGACGCTGCATTCTCAGAAAAAAAAAAACATTTTGAAGAGACTCTGGGGAGTGTGTGTGTCAGCAGGACTCAGTTGTGGTCTAGGTTCCTGTGCAGGCAGGAATCTCAGAGTCTGTGGAACCATATCAAAGCATAAACACTATAGTCAAAATATAATCTAAACAAACATAATATTGTTTAAATATCATTTTTCATATCATACAGCATATAGCCGACTAGACCATTTAAATGTAACTAAAACCTGCCTATTAAGATATATTTTTAAAATTCAATACTCTGAATACTAGTAGATGGCAAGTCTAGTAATAGTCCAACCAGTAAAATATGCACGTTTATAAAAATAGCTTGTCAACTAATGTAAGTTAAACTAAAAGACTTACTCTTCCGAAATTGTACCCATGGCTGGGTCAAGTCGCTCTTCAAAATACAAACATTCATCGTCGGAGTCCCGCTCTTCTTCTGAGGAAAATGTGAACTCTTCATCACTATCCAAGACGAGCTGAAGAGCTTCCTCGCCGGTGTTGCGTGCCATCTTCCAAACGTGCAGGAAAGTGAATGAATCTAATAATGAAAATTGCTGATTTTAAGGCCTGGGGGCGTTTATCTATTTTGCATAGATGGCCTCAACACATTATCTTATGAATAGCGCACTCTGCGAGTGGGTGTGAACAAATTAACGATGATGAGCTGAGAAAGGATAAACTGAACTTCTCTTTAGTTTCATACAGATTACATTGCAGGAGATTATTTGTTTTAAATGTGAATTGTTTTATTACACATTTACCAGTGCTTATTACCCTTTTTAACCTTTAATAGAAACACAACTATGGGCTAAAAATGAAGAAAATGACGTCTTAAAATGACGTGCACTCAATTAGCTTATAGCTCGTACCACAAGGCTAGCAAAGCTCCACGTGAGCGGCATTACACTCAAGGAATGCAAAAAAAACACTTTAAAGCAGTAAATAAATCCACAATCTATCACTTCAATCACATTTTCTAAATACATTTCTCAAAAAATTATATAGCACAGCATCGTTTAAGACCATAAAACACTGATTAATACACAACTCTAACTAATTAAAGTAGTTTATGAACTCACTTACCAAGAATAAAGTGCTATTGATTAGAAATAATCTCAGATGAATCTGTTCGAACGGTTTTCGCCGGATGAATCAGCTCGATTTCTCATTTAATCCCTGGATTCAATACAATGCAACGACAACTATTTAAACAACTATTTTCAGGCAACGATATCAATATTATCCTGTTTTCAGTTATTAATCTAGTTTTCACTTACTTAATCAATTTTTCAACTGCAATTGACGTGCGTCACTACTCCAGCGGCCATTTCACGATTTCTCTGTGACAAGTGACTCTTACTCCTCTAACCTGCGCTATGACGCAGATTAACCCACTAAGGGCGGAGCTAATCCGAATTGTTCAAATTATTTATTTTTCTAGTTCATTACATTTTACTGTTATTTCTTCAGCAATATTTAATATTTTAAACATTAAAATAAAGTAATAAAATATGTATATTTAAATCTTAATATTTTCTTTTTTTCTCCATAGGTTTCATGAGCATTAGTAACCTTGGTTACACTTACACGGGACCTGTTGGTGTTTGACTGGGTAGAGGCCTGTCACAACATCAACTTTTTCTCATGCCATTAACAGGCCTGGAGCCAATGTCAGGAAGGGGTCCGATGAGGGGCCTGCTATAAAAACCTTCGAGATGGAGGCCTCACATATTGGGGATATCGGTTGCTTTGTTGCTTTGGTGCTCAAGCCCGCAGACGGGCTTGAGGTGAAGGTGTCAACAAACCTTCCCTGGTTTTCTAGTGGTTAGGATTCGGCGCTCTTAACAGGCCTGGAGCCAACGTCAGGAAGGGGTCCGCTATAAAAAGCTTAGAGATGGAGGCATCACATGTTTGGGATCTCAGTTGCTTTGTTTTCATGGCAAGTTGTGGTGTTGTTAGGATATTCCTAAAGAGCCTGTGACAGTTTCTCAGTGGAAGATCTGTGATCCAGGGTCAGAGATGTCTCTTCTCCTTGAGGAAAATACAAGCCTTAGTGGTCTTGCTTGAGCAGTTGCTGCAAAATCTGGTAGAGGAACACAGCCAGGCTTGGAGGGAAAGAATCAACAGATTATCCCTGGTGGTCTAGTGGTTAGGATTCAGTGCTCTCACCGCCGCGGCCTGGAGCTTTCACTCACCGGAGCTTTTGCCCTCCAGTGGCGGTCGCTATTGCAAAATGGCTGACTAAGAACTCAAGTACTTACGGCCTCGTCGAGAAGCACGGCCAATGAAATGTTTGCTTGTGAAAAAGACCTCCTTCGAGCCAGAGTCGAACCAGCGACCTAAGGTCAACTTGCCACCTACAGTCCTCCACTTTACCACATGAAATGTTTGCTTGTGAAAAAGACCTCCTTCGAGCCAGAGTCGAACCAGCGACCTAAGGTCAACTTGCCACCTACAGTCCTCCACTTTACCAGCTGAGCTATCGAAGCCACACCGGTCCTAGACAGAACCTAAACCTCAAATCAGGTTTCGGAAGCTCTGCCGCTGGCTAAAAGTGCTGCTGGCACAGGCAGCAGAGAAAGTGAAGCAAAGAAAACACAAACTTCCCATACCGGAAGTCGAACCCGGGCCGCCTGGGTGAAAACCAGGAATTCTGACCGCTAGACCATTGCGATAATAGGTGCCTTCAAGATATTTGTGTGCTGAGCCACTCGCATACTTTTTCAAATAACAGAGTTTATCAACTGCTGAGGTACCCTTTCTATCAATAAGTGACATAAATGAGGCTTTCCAGTCCACAAACTGAATTGGGTCTCCATTAAACACCATAGGCTCAGGTAAACTGCTGATGGCTATGCTGGTCTGAACTGCTTGAGCAAAGAGAGACACTTCACTGAGAGTTGCAAAATCAGTGAGAATCTTCATCAAAATGAAGATTCGTTAATTTTGAACGAATCTTTATTATGACTAGGGACTACCGAATCTTCTTAGAGAGAGATTGGTTCATTTTGTGAAATCAAACCAAACGCATGCGGAACATCCTATAGGTTCTGTACTGGAAACAGACATGATTAGTTCATCTCTCGAGTCTTCGGGTTCGGGTCCGAGTCTTTTGTTTTTCCTGTCAGTCCCACAGAGACTATGCAGTATGTACCGGAAAGAGAAATGATTAGTTCATCTCTCGAATCTTCGGGTCTTATTCTTCTGAGTCTTTCGTTCTTGATGAAAGAATGACTCTAACCGAAGTAGATAGACTCGAAACGTGAACTAATCAATTCTGTATCCGGTACTACAGACTACATACAGTAGCTCAGTTTATGAGGATGTCACGGGATGAACGAAAGGCTTAGATCGGGAGGTGAAGTATACTGCAAAGCTCAGTTTATGAGGATTTCACAGGATGAACTAATGGCTTCGGGAGGTGAGGTAAACTAACAGACTGCATAGCCTGAAGACCAAGATAAATTAATAAATCGTTTCTGTTTCTCATAATTTGGTCTTTTCCTTGCACTGCTATTTTTTTTTTTTTATTCTAAAAGCGATCAACATTTGATGTGTTTGCAGAATTTGGCTAACATGTAACATTTTAAATACATTCTTCTGAAATGAACAAAATGACTCGAAAAAAGATTAAGGTAGATCATTTTGATGAATGAGATTCAAAGATCTGACAGTGTCAGTAAAATGATCCAAACTTCCCACTACTAGTTGACTGGACAACATTCTATTGCTGTTGAGTTGTAGGGGAGATTTAATTTCTTCTGACATTCATTTTCATTTTGGATTGCCTGACTCTTTGTCTTTTGCTTTATTTCTTCATATGATTTTACTCTGCCCAGAGCAACCTCTAAATAATTTTCTGCAGCCGTTCTAATTCAAACCTTTGAGTTTCTAGCTCTTTTCTGAGCTGCTCCTCTAGAGTTCTTATTTTTTCTTTTTGTTGTCTTTCCGTGTGCATAATTTTGTATTCAGCCTATTTCGCAGACAGCTGCTGACACTTGTTTGTGAAGCACTGGAACCATATATGTAACGTAGTCTTGCTTTACTAGCATCTAATTTCCATTGTTCATACAAAGTGGTTAAACTTTCTCTTTCTTACAGCACTCATCTTTCTGGTAAGCAAGCATTTTCTCTGTAGCAATATGTGAACGTTCTGAACGTCGAGGGAGTTCAGATGTATTTTTATCTTTACGTTTAACTGCTAATTTTCCATCCTTTTCCTTTTTACCTTCTGATTCCGTCTGAAGCACGCTTTCAGATTCTTGATCTTCAATATCAATGTCTATAGTGAACTCACTTTTATGGCGTTTCAGCTCCTTAGACCTTCACGCTGATTCTAACGTGCTGCAATCCATTAACGAACGGCACGTTGCCACCTTGAACAAGCCCGTGCAGCGGGGATCTGAACCAGCAAAGGTGAAGTTCTTACTGTAGCGGACCCCGCCCGAATGATGGATGGCCAAAACTTTACTGATGTGTTATGAAGTTTATTGCGTCCGTTTTCACTCCAAAAATCACCGTAAGAGCTGAACAAACAAAGTACAAGAAGTGCACATTAATGTCTCATCCACAAACTCTCGCTCTCTCCGTTGCATTATCATTGACATACAGCGAATTACAAAAAAAACACTCATTACAATTAACAGTAAACAAATATATACAGACCATATGACTTTTCAGGGGGTGCTTAATAACTTGCAAATTTTATAGCTGAAAAACAGTTCCGATGAACTGCGTGCTCTCCCTTTCATATAATACTAGTCAAAATAGTCCCTTCTTAGTAAGACAGATAATGCAGATCTCACACCTATTTAAACAGAAATATCAAAAATGTATACAAAAACAAATTAGAAGATTAATTTGTTACATTCTACCTAATTGAACAGTGTGTAATTTATATATCGATAGACAGAAGACAGCTGTAATGTAATGAAATTATAATTAATAAAGAAATAATAAAAAAATAACAATGTCTGTCTGTCTCTCTCTTTCTCTATAAAATGGAATAGTAGATATTTTGTTATGTTGCTTTTAAGTCTTAAAATCTCCAGCGCTGCATCAAGAAACCTGGATAATATCCGTCAATTTTCAAATCAATGTACGGTTCAGACTAACTGTATGTAATGTGTGTACGACTCCAGTAAAATTATGAGAATTATTCGCTTACAAATAAATATAATAAATTAGTCAAATTGGCTGTGAATTATTATAGACTACACAACATTACAACTGTTTTAAAATTTATTTTAAAATTACAGACCTGCTGCTATGACAGCAACTCCAGGATGAGCATCGAAACACCTAACAATCCTGTATCATGTCAAATCATCAACAGTAAGTTCCACATACGAAGAATGGGCCCCAGGTATCAAAAAATATAATAAAATCAGTTAACTCTGCAGCCATACTGGTAACATAATATAGCAGATAGTCATACAAGTATAATGTCTATCTGGGGACAAGCAGATACTTACATGTCATCTACCACACCTCGATCCTAGAAGGGACTTTACCAATCTACATGAACCTCAAACTATATAGGTAAAAGCTTTTAAACACTAAGAACGTACTCGCACTAGGCAGGGTTGCCTTGTAACGAGCCTGATAGTCCCACCTCCCGACTCCCTCGCTGGCTTGCACTCACATTGCATTTTAGCATTCCAGTCTATGGTTCTAGGCCTGAGCACGCTTAAGTTATTTCGATGCAACTTTGTTTTGAAGAAAACAAAAACATGCTCTTGCTAATAGGCTGCATAATATATTTAGCCTATCACTTATGTAGCGCAGTGATTTAAGATCTGGTAGGCTACATGCAGCATGAGAATGACTTATGGGGGCAGCTGAGGTTGAGGGAGTTATATGCAGCTTTAGGCCCCGTTTACACGTACTGTACATTGTTATTTTGAAAAACGGACACATTTCCTTTAGTTTGTTGCCTTCATTTACACGCAAACGGACAATTCGCCTCTGAAACCGATTCTTTCTAAAAACTCCGGCCAGAGCGGAGATTTTGGAAAACGTCGTTTGCACGTAAACTGAGAAAAACGTAGTTTTAGGGAGCCGATGTCACAGTATGTGACTATTTCCAGGATTCTGATTGGCTAACGTGGGCTTGAGCTTCTCGTTACACTGCCACCTACAGGTTTGGCATGCTCTTGACAGCATATACACAGGTTTGTGTAAACTAACACTTTTCTGAAAACTGACAGGTGTGCACAATATTATTTTTGAAAACGGAAAGGGGTTAATATCCGTATATGAAAATAGCTGTCCACGACGTGTAAACGTAGCCTTGTTCGCAAATGACAATTCCTGTTCATCAATAAAGTGAGAACCAAACAAACTAAACCCGATGTTACATGCTTGATGTTATAGAGCGTGATATAAATAGTTTATGTAATGGGTATTTTCAAAATTAAATGTACAGAGAAATGCAGACTAAGGATGCTCAGGTAAAAGACCATATATACTTACCCAAAAAGTGCTTAACACAGTAGAACTAACAGTCATGTGATTAGCTTAGATCATTTTTAACTTATCACCAGAACAAATCACAGTGAAGAAGACTTGAGTGATATTGATTTTTTACTCCACTGTAAGATTTAAATGTACATGTATCTTTTTTTCGAGACTCACTTGGTTGTTGTGGCCAGTGATCTCTCGGCCGTGAGTAAAATGTCTGCAATTTCTGCAAAGAGCAACTTGGGAGTAGATTCAGATATATGCTGCGCATCTGAGCAATAGAAGTACTAAAGATTCTATGCTCAAAAGACCACCGCAGAGTGGTGTGTCGGAAGACTATAGAGCCGCCCTCGGGGAGAGGCTGTAATACTCTGAGTTAGTATTAATGATCCTGTGACGGACCAGCGTACACCTGAGAAGGACGGTGAGTGTATGGATGCTAAAGACCTGTGTGTTTATGTGTGATTGAGGTAGTGATAGTAGCTTCTTGACGGGACGCCATCACCATACTTCATCAGGGAAGTATTGGATATTGTAAGTATTCAAGGAATTATTTTGAGATACTGTAGTATATTATTTTATTGTATCAACAACTGGAATTTGTTTGAATTGTCCGCGGTGAAGCAGTTAGATTTAGAAGGTTGTATTCATATTGAGAATTTCCACGACAGGTGGGATTATTACGTAACATGTAAGTGAGACAACTGTTACCATGTGTGCAAACAGCAGAATCAATCAATGAAACTGAGATAAGTTGAAACGCATGCATTTTATTTAAAAAACACTATGGAAATAATATTAAAAAAATAAAAAAATAAAAACTTCCAAGGGGAAAAAGTGTGGCCAAATTAAAAAGAACAAAAGCAAACAATTCCCATAACGAATGACCCAAACCCTAGTCTAAACTAACTACCAAAAGAAAAATTTCAGCCTTAAACTACGCTAAATAAAGACCAAAAGATACTGGGGGTTGCGATCACTCTGAACATAAAAGTTAATAATAAAAATAATATATATAAATACTTAACTACGGCACAAACAAATCAACCAAATTAGAAAACAAAGCCAAGCAACAACTTAAACAAGTAGTATATTCACAATTGGCCAGTCAGTCAGAAGATATGTCCATCTGTATGACACATCTTTGTCAAACTATAAACTATAAAGAATCCCAGATGGCAAATAATTATACTGTGGGTCACACCATCAACGTGCCAGTGGATACTGCCTCCTAGTGGTCAGCATGTGAAATTGCATGTCGATGCGGACAACGACGCAGAAGTATAAATGAAAACCGTGTGGCACAGCCAGCAGCCATATCACCCTGTAGCCCAGTACTGGTTGCCCACTGAAGCTAAGCAGGGCTGAGCCTGGTTAGTATCTGGATGGGAGACCTCCTGAGAAAACCAGGTTGCTTCTGGAAGAGGTGTTAGTGAGGCCAGCAGGGGGCGCTCACCCTGTGGTCTGTGTGGGTCCTAACACCCCAGTATAGTGACGGGGACACTCTACTGTCAAAAGAGCACCGTCCTTCGGATGAGATGTTAAACCGAAGTCCTGACTCTCCCTGGTCATTAAAAATCCCAAAAATCTTTCTAAAGAGTAGGGGTGTAACCCCGGCGTCCTGGCCAAATTTGCCCCTTGGCCTCTGTCTATCATGGCCTCCTAATATCCCCATATACTGATAGGCTTAATCACTGTCTCCTCTCCACCAATAAGCTGGTTTGTGGTGGGCGTTCTGGCGCAATATGGCTGCCGTCGCATCATCCAAGTGGATGCTGCACACTGGTGGTGGTTGAGGAGATTCCCCCTTCCATACGTGAAGCGCTTTGAGGTCCCAGAAAAAGCGCTATATAAATGTAACCAATTATTAAGTCAAGTCACCTTTATTTATATAGCGCTTTTTACAATACAGATTGTATCAAAGCAGCTTCACAGTGATAACATGAAAATAATACAAAAAAACAATTTCATCATCGTCCACCTTTAAGGCAGATCTATAATATTGTTGATATAATATTGTTATTAAAATGTAACAAATTATAGGTCCGACGCAGAAGTATAAATCAGCCTTAACTCAAGTGACATGGGATGCTGACTTTGCAGAACAATGTCATCATGATGATTGACAGGCAAGAAGTCCAGTGATCGCACACCTAGGAGCGGAATAAAGAAACAACGGGGAACAGAAAAACAGAGTAAAAAACAAACAAAATATACACAAAACACTTGTGGAATGTAACATTAAATATACCCAAATTAATTCAAAAGTGTACTTTCCAAGTAGTAATAGAAGGTGTTTGTTGAAATTATGTCATTAGCGCACATTCAAGTAGTAGCCGTTCTGTTCTCTGGTCACACTAGATGGAAACACGGCTGTCATGCGGATCAACAGGGCAAATCAAAAAGTATGATTTTCAAAGAGACAAATCGGCATTTCGAACAAGTTTACTCTTTACTCTTAGTTGACGTCTAGATGTTTTGAAATAATTTTTTTCGAGTGCAATCGATCCAAAACCCAGCCCACCTCTTCAAACGGGCAAGGGCACGGCTCAGCCTTCCACGAGTAATGTGCAATCACACAAGTCAACCGAACCTGACTTTGGGTGTCAAACGTGCATGGGCACAGTTCTGATCGCCTATTGTGAGTACACCCTAAGTAAGTTGCCTTTGGTTTGCTTGTTGGCAGAATAATGACAAATATATTAATGAATAATGTTTAATTAAGCATTAACAAGAACTGCACAATGAATACCTACGAAATGTAATATATTAGTCTGTAAAAAAATACGTAAAGCTTCTTTGAAACCATGTATATTGTGTAAAATGCTGTAAAAAATTAATAATAATGTAAGCAAAATGGCTTTTTTAAATGACAGACATGGGATGTAGGAAGAATATGTGCATCTACAAAACCTGAGATAAATGTCTCCATGTATCATTTATTATTAGAAATGTACATCAGAAATTCAAAATTAACATTAACATTCCATCATGTGCAACTAAACCTCTAAAAATGATCCAGAAGCCCAAAATGCTCCTCTGTTCAACTCTCTGCACTGGCTACCACTCACGGCTCGCGTCAAGTTCAAGGCATTGACGCTTGCTTACAGATCGACCACAGCTCAGCTACCTCCTAGGAATCAATCTTCAGAACATCCTCATTCACTCATTCTCATTGAGTGAATGGAACCGTGTGGCAGAATGGCACTCATTCCATGGAACCGTGAATGAGAATGTTCTGAAGATTGATTCCTAGGAGGTAGCTGAGTTGTGGTCGATCTGTAAGCAAGCGTCAATGCCTGGAATGATCTCCCTACCCTCATCCGGAATGCAGAATCCCTGACAACATTCAAAAGACAACTGAAAACTCATCTCTTCCGTGAGCACTTCATCATTCCTTTTCCTTTAATCCTCCCTTGTCTGGCTTATGCTACTCTGAGCAATGCCTGAACTTTGTATTTTGAGCACTTCTTGCGTTGTTTTGTCCTCATTTGTAAGTCGTTTTGGATAAAAGCGTCTGCTAAATGTAAATGTAAACATTACTATTCTAATTTCCTTGCTAAAGAAGCCAATTTACAGGTTTAGGCTTTTTCCTTTGATAACAGTGACATATCTCCTTCATGGTGCTTGATTATATGTGATCTTGCCTGATTCCACTGAACAAACCCCTTTCCACATTTATTGCACCTAAATGGTTTTTCACCGGTGTGAATTCTTAAATGCTCTGAAAGATGCCAGCTCTTATAGAATCTCCTGCCACAAAATTTACAGGGGTAGTTTCGATCACCTTGGTGTAAAAGCATGTGGCTTTTCATGCTCTTTTGACGTTTGAATGGCCTATCACAAATCTTACAATAGAAAGGATATTTCCCAGGTCCCTGATCAGAAAAACTTAATTTAGGAGAGTGCCGTGGGTTTGTGTCCACATTTATACAGTCTGGCTGCAGGATTATTTCGACATGGGAGATCTGGGAGTCCAGTGGTTCTTCTGCTCGCCTTTCTGTAGGGAAAAAAATGTTATTGTAATTAAGTCAACAAATATAATTATTTGTTAAAAACTAGTGCTGCCGATCGATAAAAAATGAAAAAAAAAAACGAATTAATCGCATATTTTTAAAGTTATATTGTAATACTTTCACACTGAATATATGTTAAAAAAAAATGTAGAAACAACAAAGGCTGTATATTTAAAATATTTGTTTAATGGCATTTTGTTCCTAAGTACTATATGAAGGCCATTATCACTGATACCAGTACTGCTACTGATGTCTCAAAAAAATTCTCTCAATTTTATTCATTAATTATAGCCATTCAACATTACAGTATAACTGAAAGCCTAATTTTTCATGTCAAGAGCAGGAAGAGATTTTCTCTTTGACTTTTGTTCTTTGATTAACAATAATAGCCGCTTTTCCACTGTCAGTGCGAGCAAGGGCTTTTCACGGGCCGGGCTAATAGCCTTAGACCTGTAGCAACGAGCCCAAAACCACGCTGTGTTTCCACCGTTAGGCCTGAAGCTCCAGTCAGTGCTTCACTAAAACCTGCCCGTAACACGCCTCTCTGGAACAATGTCACACAAACCCATAATTTCACCACCATATGGAAGTTTTATCAGAAAGAAATCGCTGGAAACTAGCGAGATCGCAAAACTATCATGATAAAAGTGACTGTTTGTTGGAATTTTTTATCTTTAGAGAAAGATTTTAAACCCAAGCAATCGATGCTTTACCACAGGTTTACAATAACATGAATTAATTTGTGTCAAGATTGCACATTGGTCACACAGCAATAAAGGGGTTTACAGTTATTTCACAAAAGAAAGACAATACGTAGCCTACTTGTTCAGTCGCATCTGTTTCTGTTTATTTGTAGTCATAGGACAGTATGTTAACATCACACTTAGAAAGAATAATCGTTTCTACAAATATGCCACCGAAAATATGACCTGAGGTGGAACCTCTGGGCCCATGCGCACACAGCGACCATCAGTGAAAGTTTGCTTTTCTCACGTCCACGTGTCTCATGTCTCTAATTACGTGTTAAGTTATTTTAGTGGACCTTTACGTATGACGAAGTGATTGTGCAAAAATGTCTCTCTTTTACCTCAGTCTTGTAAACTATGATGTGTTTTGTGACGCCAAGGAATTCAATGAACAAAGTCGGACGCACTATTTGAGAGAGGTGCTGCTGCAGTTAAACTGTGTGAGTTTGACGTATGTGGTGGATTTTTTCTCACAGCTTACGGACTTTGAGACAAACCAAGAAAAATCAGAAAAAACAAACCGAAGGCTGATGCTGTTTCTGCTGCTAGTACCATTTTAGAGGTGGTACAAACACTACAGTCGATTTCACCTGAAGCACAGAGTTTTATATTGGGTGATTTTAATCATGTGTCGCTGAAAAAAAGCACTTGCACACTATCATCAATACATCACCTGCCCAACCAGACGGAATAAAACACTAGATTTGTGTTATGGGTCAGTGAAGGACGCTTACAAATCACTTCGACTACCTCCATTGGGCTCGCCCAATCACAACAACTGTGTGTTTCTATTGCCTACATACAGTATAAGACTGCTTTAAGGAGAGAAAAAGTACAAAGGATATAAAGGTTTGGACTGAAGAATCTGTGTCCTGTTTACAAGAGTGTTATGACTGCACGGTCTGGAAAAATGTTTAGAGAAAGCTGTGGTGATGATTTGAATGAACTTGCTGATGTGACTTGTTCTTATGTTGCCTTTTGTAGAGACATAATTCATTGTAAGAGGGTCAGAATTGACCCAAATAACAAACCATGGGTGACCAAATCTGTTAAATCAAGTATAGAAAATAAGAGACGGGTGTTTAAACAAGTTGAATTTAATGATCTGCATAAACAAGCAGCCACTAGGGAGTTGAAAGGAGAAATCCTAAAGGCAAAAAATATATATAAAAGTGAGATTAGAGAGTCAGATGGCTGATAATAAGTTGGGTTTGGCCTGGTCCAGTATGAAAAGTATATTAGGGTATGGTTGTTCAAAGCACAATAATCAGGTCGTCTTAAATGGATATAATTTGGATTTGGAATTTGCGAACACCCTGAATGGTTTCTGTAATCGTTGATACAATTGATTTAAGGAAACCCAGGACTTGCGTCACAAGCTTGATGATATAATTTAAATTGAGTAATAAATATGTGCCAAAGCAATCGGGAAAATCATAGGAAGCAAGCAGACGATACTGTAATTGTCAGTCTGCTTCAGAAAAATTAGAGTAGTCATGGACCAGTTATTTGTGAAATTGTAGAGTGAGATTGTAGATTAATTTGAATCTATATTGTAATTGATTTTAGAAAGAAAGTTTCTATGCATGAAGTAACATCCATTAAGGGTCAAACAGTGGAATGTGTGCAATCTTATAAATACTTACAATAATTGATTTGAAGTTGAGTTTAAAAGCCAATGTAAAGCTCTGTGTAAAAAGGGGCTTCAATGTTTGTTCTTTTTAAGGAAACTGGACAAATCTCAAATTGACATAACACTTGATTCTATCTCGTGCTTTTATTGAATCAATTTAGTCTTTTTCTTAGGTGTCCTGGTACGGCAATTTATTTTTAAAGAGCCGGAACTCTATTAACCAAATTGTGAAATGGTTCAGTAAGTTGATTGGGGAGCTGCTACTTACGCCTGCTTTACTATACACCAGACAGGTACAGCGAATGGGTGTTTTAATTTTAGGTGACAGGCAGCATCAGTTCAGTTCTTTTATTTATAAAGCACATTTAAAACAGCCACAAGACTGACCAAAGTGCTGTACAAGATCAAATAACTAAGGATCGAAAAGAGAACAAATAAGAAACAAATTTACAAATTTGAAACCATGCATCCCTCTGTATTATGAGTTCCAGCACCTTCCGTCTATTCAACGGTTTAGAGTCCCAACAAATGTTATAAGAACAGCTTTGTCCCTGTAGTGATGAATTATATGAATAAGATGAAGTAATGGGTTTAGTATAATGTTTTAGGGGTTGGTGTTTTTTATAGTGTTGTCTATTGTATTGTCTTGTCTATGATGTATGTATGAAAAACCGCTTTGTGTTCAACTTGTTCACTGAAATCTAATTTACCTATGGGTATAGAATAAAGGAACCTGCACCAGAACCTGAGGAGTTTTAGCAAAACTGTAAAACGGGAGTCGCTTTATTTTATGACATATGCGGAGCTAAATATGGATATCAGACAGTCCGGTATAAAGAGACGTACTGACAGATAAAATAAAATAAATACACGATTGTGATAACCTAAATCAGTGTTATTCAAATGACGGACTACGGTCCTGATCCGGACCATGGGACATAATTGCGCAAATTTAACGTTTCTACAAATTAAAGTGAGCAGTGCATCAAAACAACGGAGCGGTTGGGTTGTTTAGCACTCAACAAGCACTCAGAGTTGTTTATAGTAATAATCTTTTGTGGCTATATCTATAACATTTTTATCTAGAGCCAAAAGTGCTTAATTCAAGCCCTTTCCGCTCCGTCCATGTTGCTTCTCTCTCTCCTTTGCTAAAAACGTAAAGCGAGAGCTGCAGACGACATGGTTATTTTAATAACAACAGTAGCAGAAAACGAGAATGCAGCTAATACAATTATTTTTGTATCTGTCGTACAGATGACTGACAATTTAACTGCACCAGGGGCCTATACCATGAAGCCGGTTTAGGTGGCTAGCCAGCTATGTTTCAGTTTAGTTTGCGCCTACCCTGGGTTTCAGGCACCATGAAAGTGGTTGGGCTTTTAGCAGTGTTCATCGCCATAGTAACTTGCGCTCCACGGCAGGTTATGTTCCAGGTAAGAGTTTTCAATCCGAACTTAGACCAATCAGCTGTGAGCAAAGGATAAAGTCACTCCAGCTGTTTCTACTCCAAATTAAAGGTCACATAGCAAATTATTTTTAAAGGCAAAATTGTCTGGCTTTTCCTAATGCTTATACACATTTTTTATTCTAAATGATTTAGATATTATTTATGTGATTATTATACCCTTAATCGATCACATATGTACAATTGTAGCTTATCAATTATTATTACGCACAGTTTAAACGAATAGGCTTACATAAAGGTACTATAAATATGCTTTAGAATCAATAGATAAAGCTATAAAATGACTACATGTGAGCTTAAATATTCAAATATAATATTTAAATATATCTGAATAAACTAACTTCACAACTTTTACTTGCACTGATATAGCAATACTTGTTATTTTAGTTGTCCTATTTCATAGACAGCTATTTTCTTCTTGCTGTGTAAATTTGTTTAAATTCTTAATATTTTTAAATCTGGTAATATTCTGCAGAAGAGAGAAGTGAATCGCGCTGCTTCTCTCACGAGAAATGAATCTCAGTTTCACTCTTTCTCAGCATGCGATTGACTGTTCGCTACTGATCACACCTAAACTCAGGATCAAAGCCTGAGTTGACAGAAAGTTGATGATCAGCATCATAGTTCCAACAAAGCCTGGTTGGATTGGTTTGGTTTTGTCAACTCGAAACTAATCCTGTAACCCTAAGTTTGTTCAACTACCTTCATGGTACGGGCCCCAGGTTAAGACTACACATTAATTACATTTAGCATTATTAATCAGCATATGAAGAGCATTTCATAATAAACAATGTAAAAATGTAGAAAATTATTTAGAGATGGCAAGGAAATACAAACTTTTATTTATTTATTACTATTAATCTTAGTTTTGATTATTAGATTATGTACATTGTTATTTTTTTTTCTAATTAGTTCTCCACTCTGGAGTTGCCCATGGTGAGAGGCAGCGGGCTGGTGTGGGTTTGTTAATAGCCCCCCAGCTCAGCCGCTATGTGTTGGAGTTTACCCCAGTGAACGAGGGGGTCGTTTCCCTGCGCCTACGGGTCGGGGATAGGTCTCTCACTGTCGTGTGTGCCTACGGGCCAAACGGCAGTGCAGAGTACCCGGCCTTCTTGGAGTCTCTGGGAGGGGTGCTGGAAAGTGCTCCAACTGGGGACTCTGTCGTTCTACTGGGGGACTTCAACACCCACGTGGGCAACGACAGTGTTACCTGGAGGGGCGTGATTGGGAGGAACGGCCCCCCTGATCTGAACCCGAGCGGTGTTCAGTTATTGGACTTCTGTGCTAGTTACAGTTTGTCCATAACGAACACCATGTTCAAACATAAGGGTGTCCATCAGTACACGTGGCACCAGGACACCCTAGGCCGTAGGTTGATGATCGACTTTGTGTTCGTTTCATCTGACCTGCGGCCGTATGTCTTGGACACTCGGGTAAAGAGAGGGGCGGAGCGGTCAACTGATCACCACCTGGTGGTGAGTTGGATCCGATGGCAGAGGAGGAAGCTGGACAGACTCGGCAGACCCAAGCGTACTGTAAGGGTCTGCTGGGAACGTTTGGCCGAGTCTCCTGTCAGAGAGATCTTCAACTCCCACCTCCGGCAGAGCTTCGACCGGATCCCGAGGGAGGCTGGAGATATTGAGTCCGAGTGGACCATGTTCTCCACCTCCATTGTCGAAGCGGCCGCTCGGAGCTGTGGCCGTAAGGTGCCTGTCGAGGCGGCAATCCCCGAACCCGGTGGTGGACACCGGAAGTAAAGGATGCCGTCAAGATGAAGAAGGAGTCCTATCGAGCCTGGTTGGCTTGTGGGACTCCTGAGGCAGCTGACAAGTACCGGCAGGCCAAGCGAACTGCAGCCCGGGTGGTTGTGGAGGCAAAAACTCGGGCCTGGGAGGAGTTCGGTGAGGCCATGGAAAAGGAACTCGGCTGGCCTCGAAGAGATTCTGGCAAACCGTCCGGCGCCTCAGGAGAGGGAAGCAGTGCCCTACCACCGCTGTTTACAGTGGAGGTGGGCAGCTGTTGACCTCAACTGGGGATGTCGTTGGACGGTGGAAGGAATACTTCAAGGATCTCCTCAATCCCGCCGTCACGTCTTCCATTGAGGAAGCAGAGGCTGAGGGCTCGGGGTTGGACTCGTCCATCACCCGGGCTGAAGTCACCGAGGTAGTCAAGAAACTCCTCGGTGGCAAGGCACCGGGGGTGGATGAGATCCGCCCCGAGTACCTCAAGTCTCTGGATGTTGTGGGGCTGTCTTGGCTGACACGCCTCTGCAGCATCGCGTGGCAGTCGGGGACAGTGCCTCTGGGGTGGCAGACCGGGGTGGTGATCCCTCTTTTTAAAGGAGAACTCCGGTCAATTTTAACATTGAGCTCAATTTTTAGTAAATTTGGAGTGCTGTCAATACAGAGAACAACGACAAAAATCGGTGTTGCCTACACCGTGTTATCCTCTTTTTAAAATTTGCACCCTATTGACTTGAATGGGGCAAGTTTTAAACCTGCTTTTATCCTCTTAACATCTTTGATGTGTCATTACAAGTGCCCAGCCATGTTGAGTGATTCCTTCAGAGTGAACACGAGTGAATCTGACTGCAGTAGATGTGAAAGATATGAATAAAAATGTTATATCAGCCAGCGCACATACCTGTATTTAGTTCCTGTTTTCGGTCGAAGTCCAAAGTAGTCGATTGTCGAGTTCACGCGCGTGATCATAGTAACTAAACCTATGCGCGTGAACTCGACAATCGACTACTTTGGACTTCGACCGAAAACAGGAACTAAATACAGGTATGTGCGCTGGCTGATATAACATTTTTATTCATATCTTTCACATCTACTGCAGTCAGATTCACTCGTGTTCACTCTGAAGGAATCACTCAACATGGCTGGGAACTTGTAATGACACATCAAGGATAATAAGACTAAGAACTGGTTAAGTTTAAAACTTGCCCCATTCAAGTCAATAGGGTGTACATTTTAAAAAGAGGATAACACGGTGTAGGCAACACCGATTTGTGTCGTTGTTCTCTGTATTGACAGCACTCCAAATTTACTAAAAATTGAGCTCAATGTTAAAATTGACCGGAGTTCTCCTTTAAGAAGGGGGACCGGAGGGTGTGTTCCAACTACAGGGGGATCACACTTCTCAGCCTCCCTGGGAAAGTCTATGCCAGGGTACTGGAGAGGAGAATACGGCTGATAGTAGAACCTCGGATTCAGTAGGAACAGTGCAGTTTTCGTCCAGGCCGTGGAACTGGAACACTGGACCAGCTCTATACCCTCTACAGGGTGCTGGAGGGTTCATGGGAGTTTGCCCAACCAATCCACATGTGCTTTGTGCATTTGGAGAAGGCATTCGACTGTCCCTCGTGGCAGCCTGTGGAGGGTGCTCCAGGAGTATGGGGTCCGGGGTCCTTTGCTAAGGGCTGTCCGGTCCCTGTACGACCGAAGCAGGAGGTTGGTTCGCATTGCCGACAGTAAGTCAGACTTCTTCCCGGTGCATGTTGGACTCCGGCAGGGCTGCCCTTTGTCGCCGGTTCTGTTCATAATTTTTATGGACAGAATTTCTAGGCGCAGCCAGGGGCCGGAGGGTGTCGGGTTTGGGAACAACACGATTTCATCTCTGCTCTTTGCAGATGATGTTGTCGTGTTGGCCCCTTCAGACCAGGACCTTCAGCATGCACTAGGACGGTTTGCAGCCAACTGTGAAGCGGCTGGGATGAGAATCAGCACCTCCAAATCCGAGGCCATGGTCCTCAGTCGGAAAAAGGTGGCTTGCCTACTTCAGGTTGGTGGAGACTTCCTGCCTCAAGTGAAGGAGTTTAAGTATCTTGGGGTTTTGTTCACGAGCTTCTGCAGTAATGCGGTCGATGTACCGGTCTGTCGTGGTGAAGAAAGAGCTGAGCCGCAAGGCGAAGCTCTCGATTTACCGGTCAATCTACGTTCCTACTCTCACCTATGGTCATGAGCTTTGGGTCATGACCGAAAGAACAAGATCCTGGATACAGGCGGCCGAAATGAGCTTTCTCCACAGGGTGGCTGGGCGATCCCTTAGAGATAGGGTGAGGAGCTCGGTCACTCGGGAGGAGCTCAGAGTAGAGCCGCTGCTCCTCCACATCGAGAGGGGTCAGCTGAGGTGGCTCGGGCATCTGTTCCGGATGCCTCCTGGACGCTTTTCCGGGAAGGTGTTTCGGGCGCATCCCACCAGGAGGAGACCCCGGGGAAGACCTAGGACATGCTGGAGAGACTATGTCTCCCGGCTGGCCTGGGAACGCATCGGAGTCCCCCTGGAAGAGCTAGAGGAAGTGGCTAGGGAGAGGGAAGACTGGGCATCTCTGCTTAGACTGCTGCCCCCGCGACCCGGCCCCGGATAAGCGGAAGAAGATGGATGGATGGATGGTTAGTTTTTTTATTGCTTTGAATTAAACACTGCATCCCCAGTTTGTTTTCTCAGTCCCAAGGCCTACTATGTACCATACACGTAGGTGTCTAAATGTAAAATAAATAAATGAATAAAAACAGCCTGTTTTTTACAAAGTACTCCTGCTGCCTCGATGCAAATGTATGACTGTTCCAAAAAAGTATTGTCCGGACCTCAACTGGGAAGGAAATATAGAGACCGGATCTCTAGGAACTTTAATTGAATACCCCTGACTATTTGCCTGATTTCTTCAAGCAGTTATATTTAGCATGTTTACTATGGTAATGGTTAACGCACTTTTGCATCACATATAAATATATTTTTACCTTATACGGTGATATCAGAAATTGGAATCCACATCGAATCACAAACAGAAGGAATTCAAACTAGGGCTGTCAATCTTCCTCTATAATACTAATCGAATTTCATTCCTTATTTTATTTAATATTCGAATAATAAATGCTAAAATTCATCCTATTATTAATATTTGCGACATTACACAGGCTTGATTTGGTTGTTGTTACACGTTCTGTCCAATAGAGGGACAGCTAACATTACAATAAACATTTAGAAACGGGTGATCGCGTTTTTTTTTATTAACAATAAAACAGCGGAAAAAAATGAATGACTTTAATTTGGCAACTTTAATGGACATTTTTCCACTGATCAGTTGTCTGCTGTTGTGTCAGAGTTTCACAACTCTGTCAGTGATTGTTGCGCGGCTAGGAACCGTGTAGGCTACCATTGGCTCAAGCTCGTGAATAAAATCTTTAAATCCAGACCCCTGCGTGATGTTGATCGGTCTCATATCTTTACAGATAAACCGTGTCAGTTTGTCTGTAATCACCTTTTGGCAGACAGCTGGTAAGCCCCGTGATGAAGAGAGAGGCAGAAAAGAAGTCATTCTTGCCTGTTTTAGCAGCGGTTCCTTGGACAGATCGCCTAGTTTGTCAGGGTGTAGCGTTGTCAGATGTGCCCTAATGGTGCGTTCACACCGGACGCGAATAGCGCGTCAGGCGCGAGTGATTTGTTAAGTCAATGCAAAGACGCGTTTCGCTCTTGACTCGCGAATGGACAGTGGTCAAGCGTATAACTAGACGCGGCAGGCTAGAATTTGACGCGCTATTCGCGTCCGGTGTGAACGCACAGTAGGTTGCAAGTTGAGGAGTGATATTTCATTCAGATTTAGCATATTCTGCAAATTGCCAGTCTTCTTTATTTGTGATTTTCCCATTTATGATTTGAAATCCAAACACCTTCCACACATCGCTTCTCAAATTGTCAGGAGTGGTGATCTCCGTTTCCGTGGAGACATTCCTCGCCGCCATTATTGACAGTATTGTTATGACGATGCAGCATGGATAACGCGCACAATTGTTACGATTTAAACATTTATTGTTTATCAGACGAAACAAAAGCATTTCATTTTCACATGCGTGTGTAAGCCAAGTTGGCGAGAAAGGCAAGATTGCATATTATAAAAAATAAAAAAAGCAATATTCGAATACAAGGAACTACACTGCGACCAAAATGGTCGCATATGCGACCTTTTGAAATGCCATTGCGACCCTAATTTTTAATGGGTCGCAAATGTATCACTGATTATTTTTGTACCTACCTTATGTTTTAGGCAATATGCTATGATTTACTATGAGCATTTATTAAAACAGAAATGTGTATTTTAAGAATACGTTTTATAACGTTCTCTGAGCATTCAACACATCAAGTTGGCTTCAGCCCCGTGACCCCCCGCCCCCTCCCGGAAAAAAAAAAAACCTCTCGTTAAGACATGCAGCAATCGTATATATCTCAACATAGCCTACAATCTGCACATGTTGAAATGAAGCGGACAAAAACAATTTTTAAGAAGGGAAGTTCAAGTGTAACCGAATCATCACTTGATGTCGATTCGATATGTCAAACGGAGCCTGTGAGTGAGAATGATGAGGCTGAGAAGGATTCGTCAGGAAAAGCACACGCGGGAAAAACGATACGGACATATGAATTTCGACACCAGTGGCTCAAAGAATACCAGTGGTTAAGGTACCAAGACGGAGCAATGCACTGTGTGTAACATTACAGTAAATTCTGTGGGCCTTCAATTGCAGGACAGTCCAAATTTGTAACTGCATCAAAACAATTCAAACGCAAATCATTGAGGCTCAATCGGACTAAAAAAAACTTCATAAACACCTTACTCGATCCGAATTAAATTTCGATCGGATTGAAAGGGGTGGTTTATTCCTTTTGTAATGCGATTGAGAGAACATGTTAACACTTGATCGAATTGAAAACCGAAACTGAAAGGACTGCGCATGTGCAATGACGTTAAATAGCGCAATGATCTATGACGCGCGGAACGAGCTGTTCTTCCTGTTGAATGAATAAAGTGTCATATAAATAAGTGTACCGTGACCCGTCATTCTAAAATTCTCATTTCACTCAGCCTCTGTGAAATGAAGCAGGACAACGTCCCACGGTGGGACTCCCACCAGTCCTTGTTTTGGATTCTCATCCACAGGCATTTTTACTGCGTGATAAGCAGCACGGCAAAACGGTTTAATGCTCATTGTCTCCAAATCATGACCAGAGAAAGATTAATATTACGTCTGCTGTTTAAACAAATAAAGAGCCAATAGATGAGAATAGTTATGCGCGAACAGCGGGAAACTCTGTTTATTTGTGCAGTGTGCGCATGTCAAAAAATCTATTCCAATTTGAAACTTGTGACATAGAAACGCGCACATCAACGCGATTACTTTATTTATCGTTCATGTAAACACCATGTTCAGATTCATCAATCGTATTGATTTCATTCCGATTGAACCAAAAGGTGTCCATGTAAACTTAGCTATGACAGTATGAAGCATGTGAAGTGTAAAAGTCAAGAGCTGCTGAAATTATATTATTATATAATGGATTATATTTATTTTATTTTTCCTTAAGAGTTCAGGAGTCTGCCCATCTGTGCCAACCATAGCATGTTGAAATCCAAAAGAAATTAATTTTTCACTTTATTGTGCACTGTATTTTCTATTGCAGTATATCTATCCCAACCAATGTTAAAGAAAACAAGAAGGCATGTGGTTTAAAAGATGGCAAGTAAAATAAAAAGCACATCTGTATGCAATAGTTTCATTATTGTTCATTATTATCCAGAGCGGCTAACTATAAATAATTTGTGCGACCAAATCATGTTTTGCGCCAGTAACTGAAAAAGTTAGTAGCGCAAGTGCCACCAGTGGAAAAGGTTAGTGTAGTTCCCTGGAATAGTAACTTCAGCATTCGAATAGTATTGATTTTTTAAATATTCGAATTATATTCGAATTTCGGAATTCGTTCCAACAGCCCTAATTCAAACACTCGCTGCAGTCTGAAAGTGAGTTGAGCTAAAATGATTTTAAAAGTATTTAATGCTGATTAGCTCAGATAAACTCTGCCTCTGTTCAAAACCAACCCTCAAGCCCGAGCCTCAAGACAAAAAAAAACCTGGCCGTTGGCCCAGAAATAAGCCCCAACGAGGCCCGATCAAGCCCTGGAAGTGACAGTGGAAATGCACGCCCGCTTTTGGCCCGACAGTGAAAATGCGGCTAATGACAGACAGCAACGGGATTGTTAGGCTGTTGTCACTTAGTCCCTGTTTACACCTGGTATTAAAAGGCACACTTTGCAAGATTTCCGTTTTTGTCAAACAGGAGTACTTGTATTTAACGTTACTGTCGTAAATACCACTCACGCAGAGCCGTCTCTGCACTGACGGCCTGATCCCCTCCCCCCGTTACGATACCTGTTCAGTAGGATAAAAGCGTCGGACATCGAACAGGCACAGATAGACTCCGAAGATATACTACTGACCAGGTAATGTTTCATGATTTCATACAAATATTAGGCTACTGCATAATTGTATATGTTGTGACGTAAAGTAAGTTTGGCGGGGCGCCACCTCTCAAACCTGCATTGCCCCCCATGATTTTTTAAATGAATTATCGCGAGAAAAAAATAAATAAAATTTATTCGCATAACATTGGTTAATGGAAACGCCGTCATTTCGCAATCGTTTGGTATTGATATTTAGATTTTATTTTTTTTAATAATCGCAAAAGTTTTGCGCAGATCTGTAATGGAAACGCGGCTAGTGTCGCTGAGTCTTACAATTATTTACACTTAAAAAAATAAGGCCTATCTGTTTCCATTACAAATATATAAACATCCTAAAATATATGTTTACCTTATGGGCTAAAATCCATACATTTGATTTGTTTAAAGCAATTAAATACTAATTTGGACGGTGGAAAATATTAAGAATAACTCTTCTCTGAAAACTTTCATGGAAATGATATGCAGATGCAGAAAACTAGGCGTTGTAAGCTCCATATATGGTTATTTCTATGGGGGAGATGCATGTAGCCTACGCACAATCTTCCGTTGACTGGGTTTTATAAAGGGAATTTTGCGCAGTTTCTGGCATACTTTCGTGTGTACGCAAAATCTACTTGTGATTTTGAAGCTCCCTCGTCTACTTGTGATCCGATTGACCAAAACACATTTTAATAACGGGTGTAAACACTCTTTAAGGTCATTTAACACTTTTTAACTAATTTAAGACTGCTTACGAGGATACTTGCCAATAACGGGCATTTCGATAAAATCGTGTGTTGTTTTTTTGTCCATTCAAGCGCAAAAGAGAACTCAATGTGTCGCTGGCGCGCTGTCTGAGGTGACATTCTGTGCGTGAGTTACAGGTGTTTTTTTTACAGACAGCACACCAGTACAGATTTGAGTTCTGCACAACAAATTAATGGTATGGAAGTAAAATAATGACAAATGTTTTTGAAATAAAAAAGCCTGTTGAATTGCACTACTTGAAAAAAATATGCATTGCATTAACCATGCTTGCATTTTAATGCATTGTATTTTTAGGCCTCGCATTTTTATGGGCTGAAATTCAACATGGTTGTATATTTAAGCTGTGAATATTACAATTCAAAACATTTCAAACACATTTTCATTCATAAAAATTCAATAATCCATTTTCACCCTTCATATTTCCCTTCCAAAATATTCAAACTGTTAAAAAATACAACCTATAATATTCAACGGGCAATTTTCGGTCCACTTTATTTCGCTTTACAAATTCGCTTCCACAAATTCAGTGGTTCAAATTCGACAGTAAATTCAACAGTGACCTCCAGGAACTGCAGGAAAAGCAGTAGATTACCGAGCATAATCTCCATCTGCTGTTAATCAAACTCACCAGCAGGGGGCGCAAGCGCATAAAACTGATTTATAGAAATGTAAGTGTATTTGTGATTATTATGAGGGCTGTTTTCATGTTTAATTCAGTGTCTTCACGGTCCCTGTGTAGTCTACATGCATCTTTCTCTACCGTGAACAAGATTACAATGTTATTCCCCCGATGCTGATGTACAGAACAAATGTTACATTTGAGGTAGACATATATTTCTCTTGGTTGTTTTGCCTTAACTTTATATCGCGACGATGTGCTGCAGTACTGGGGTTTCCCTCAATAATTCAGGATTGCTGGACATATGAAACGCTTAACGTATCCTAATGGACTAATACAGTGATATAAAAGACCAAACTCGCACCTTATTGACAAGGCTGTACTATATGGCTACAGGCAAGCAGACAAAGAATATGAACTTAACGCGCAAGCAAGTTTCACGCTAAGCGTTTCCCAGTTACATAACTTACTGGCCAATGGCTATAAAGTTGGCTTGACGTTGGACATTCGCACATTTAGGGACAGTCTCTAAAGTTACATACGACATTGGTATACACGTTTCTAACTTCAATAGCAAACTTCTATTTATATGAATAAATATAAAAAATTTAAAAGGTGTACATCATGCCTGACACCTACATGAACACTTACAGTTGTTTTTATGACTGCAAGTCATTCTCTTCCAATGCTATTGAAGTTAGAAACGTGTATACCAATGTCGTATGTAACTTTAGAGACGGTCCCTAAATGTGCGAATGTCATGCCAACCATAGATGCCAACTTTATAACCAGTATGACCGGGAAACGCGTGAAACTTTGCGTGTTAAGTTCATATTCTGAGTCTGCTTGCCTGTAGCCATATAGTACAGCCTTGTCAATAAGGTGCGAGTTTGGTCTTTTATATCACTGTATTAGTCCATTAGGATACGTTAAGCGTTTTATATGTCCAGCAGCCTGAATTATTGAGGGAAACCCCAGTACTGCAGCACATCGTCGCGATATAAAGTTAAGGCAAAACAACCAAGAGAAATATATGTCTACCTCAAATGTAACATTTGTTCTGTACATCAGCATCGGGGGAATAACATTGTAATCTTGTTCACGGTAGAGAAAGATGCATGTAGACTACACAGGGACCGTGAAGACACTGAATTAAACATGAAAACAGCCCTCATAATAATCAAAAATACACTTACATTTCTATAAATCAGTTTTATGCGCTTGCGCCCCCTGCTGGTGAGTTTGATTAACAGCAGATGGAGATTATGCTCGGTAATCTACTGCTTTTCCTGCAGTTCCTGGAGGTCACTGTTGAATTTACTGTCGAATTTGAACCACTGAATTTGTGGAAGCGAATTTGTAAAGCGAAATAAAGTGGACCGAAAATTGCCCGTTGAATATTATAGGTTGTATTTTTTAACAGTTTGAATATTTTGGAAGGGAAATATGAAAGGTGAAAATGGATTATTGAATTTTTATGAACGAAAATGTGTTTGAAATGTTTTGAATTGTAATATTCACAGCTTAAATATACAACCATGTTGAATTTCAGCCCATAAAAATGAGAGGCCTAAAAATACAATGCATTAAAATGCAAGCATGGTTAATGCAATGCATATTTTTTTCAAGTAGTGCAATTCAACAGGCTTTTTTATTTCAAAAACATTTGTCATTATTTTACTTCCATATAATGGCGTGTTCATTTTTACAGCTCTATTAAAAACACAGTGTTGAAATGGGTTACCCCAGAATGGAAATTAATTTCATTCTTTGGCCTAAAGCCCCAATTCATTGATTCATTACAGCAATAATCACCTGCATGGAGTTTCTCATGTTCTTTCAAGTGGAATTTCGATTTAAAACGACTCCCACATGAACCACAGCAGAAAGGTGTCTGGTTCTGGTGCACTAAAGTGTGTCTCTGCAAACTTCCTTTGGTGCTGAACATTTTTCTGCAAATCTTGCATATTAATGTGTTTTGGTGACTTTGAATTGCCTTTTGTGACATCTCATCAGAACTTTCAATGTAAAGTTGAAGACACGGCAGGTCTTGTTCAGGTGCTGGAAGTTCAACATGACAATCACTGCCAGACTGCTCTGCAAATGGGTATGAATGTTTAGCCTGATTTTCACACCGCTCTGACTTAACAGTGATTGATGATTGTGTATCTGTACCACCAATATCTTCATTCTTCGACAGCACATTTGGCAGAAGTGTGAGGCAGTGAGAGGATTCCTGCCATTTAAAACCTTCAGGAAGGGGAGAAGTTTGTCTCAAAGGCTCATGGGGCAACACAGTGGCAACCTCCATTTTTACTTGTATTTCTGACAGTTCTGAATCCAATGGAACTTGCAGACATTCATCTCTCCGAGTATCTGTGTGACATGAAGCACAAAATTAGTTTTTACTTGTAAGACAGGGAAATGCTAAATATAATGTTCAAGTCAATTTAAAATGCCATTCACCACCAATTTCCCTTTGGTAAGGGCAGGAATAAACTACACAAAATTAGCAGATTTGTGCCCTGATTTACAGTCTGGAGGAGTCAACCCTAGTTGTCAAAGGTAATTGACAGTTTGCAGAATTTGGGAAGTCAGAGTTGACATTTCAAATAAAAAGGAACAAACTGATTTTTTTTTAGCTTTATAGACTATGATTTTATCCAGTCGGAGGACATCAATCATGCTTGATATTTTGAGAGACGACATTAGATCACATATTGTTTACATTTGCCATGTGTCTCCAAGCAAAAGAAAATCCAAATACAGGTTATGGTCTTTTTGCTGTGAAATATTTTAATGATTTTTATAAAGTAAACAAGAATAACTTTAAAAAATAAAAATATTTGAGCCAGGAAAGTTTCTGAAATCTGGTTGATTTCACACGGAATTACCCAAATGTGTTTATGTCTGAGAACCTTTTATACACATATTTAACTGCGGATACTGAAATGACACTGTGTGGTACAGTACAAATATTTTGAGTGTCCCTTATTCTGTCCCTTATTTTCCTAAAAGAACCACGATTGTCCCTCATTTTACTTTCCAGAAGTTGGCAACCCTAAGTTCAACTGTTTCCAATATTGAGAATAATGGAGTATCAAATCAGTATATTAGAATGATTTCTGAAGAATCACGTCACATGTGACACTGAAGACTGGAGCAGTGGCTGATGAAAATTCAGCTTTGCATCACAGAAATAAATTACTTTAAAGTATATTAAAATAGAAAACCACTATTTTATAATATTAATAATATTTCACAATATTAAGTTTTTTTTCACCTGTATTTTTTATCAAATAAATGCAGGCTTGATGAGCATAAGAGACTTCTTTCAAAAACATTAACATACAGTATATTAAATCCTTTAACATGTTAAAATAGAGCTGTGAGATTAATTGTTAAAAGATTGTGATCTCAATTCAAACACCCATTCAGGTATGTATTAAATATTTGACAAATACAATCACAGCGGACCATTGAAATCTGCATAGGCTCTGCCACTGATCTAGAGAGAGCAGTTGTCATGTTTAGGTATAAACAGCTGATTAAACAGTCTTTTCAAATACACAGTATCATTATTACTGTTACTAAAATTCTAATTATGACAGAAGTACTGGGAAAAAAGTTTAAAGTTTGGATATAAACACTGATGTCTACGGTAGCAATCAAAATAGAGTAAATCAACTCTGAAAGCAATGATGATTTAAAGGGGTGGTAAAATGCCATTTTCACAAGATGCAAAATAAATCTCTGATGTCCCCAGAGTGTGTGAAGTTTTAGCACAAAATACCCCAGAGATATCTTTATATAGCATGTTAAAGTTGTCACTTTTTGAGGGTTTCCAAAAACACACCGTTTTGTGCCTGGCCCTTTAAATGCAAAAGAGCTGCTGCAGAGGGCGGGGTTTCAAGAGCTTGTGTGTGTTAGCAGCAGCGATTACCTCACGCAGACACACTAAAATTACAGAGACCCTGTCTTTAATGTTAAAACGGAGTCAGACAAAGATGGATAGACTCAAGAAGAAGTGACATGTAGAATGCAACAGGACGTCTCTGAATGGTTAGTTGATGAATTTATGTTGCTGATGTGGAGTTAACATCAATTAGGACATTCTGTCATGATAATCTATAAATCGCTCGTATAGGAACTGTTGTGAGATGCACACAGAGTGACTTTCTATTGCTTGTGAAAAGATGGAGGCTAAAGTTTGAGCTGACTCACAAATGTACTCTTATACAACAACTTTGCCTCTTCTCAACATGGACGGCGTGTTCCCGGGGGCGGGATTATGTACATTTTAGGGTTGCTGATGTCACTAACCCGGGAGGAATGTCATGTAGTCCATACCAGCCGTTTGTTGTAGTCCTTTTCTTTCAAAGCAAATATCTTCCTTTGCTTTGAGCATTGTGACTTTGCAGATGTTGTTTATGCTCAAACAGCAACATTACACACTAAAGTTAGAAAAGTGAAATCATACTTTACCACCCCTTTAAATAAAGATTGTATCTATTACATCGTTAGACCAGACGGTGGAGATAAGTGAGTTTTTTTATTATTAGTTCTAATTAATTCAATATTTTTTTAATAGACTGCAGCAATTAGCAGTAGAGCCTCTATTAATTTACATGTTGTTTAGTTGACTATTTAGAAACAAATTGTGATTCTTAATTTATCCAGAATCTTGCAGCCACTCTGTAAATTAAAGTAATGATACAACCTGTATTTGAAGACAGTTTATTTGTACATTGTGCATTTCTCAATCATTTAATGCTTTGCATTATACAGTAAGTTTTGCCTTTCAAAACTAAAAATATGCATTTAAATGTATTAAATATAGCCTACCTTGATCATATCATAAAACTAACCATTTAAATACCAACTTGCTAAGACATATTGGGAGACATACTGTAGACTGAAAAAAAAAGTGTTAAAAATAGTTTCATTGCAAAGCTATCTATTCTTAACTTTTGAATATATAAACAACAACATCGGCACATTTGGGTTACTGAATAGGCTAATCCGAGGTATTATATAAGGATTCTCATTAGATAGGCAAGAAAAGCCTAATGTATAACACCAAACATAAATCTTATTTTAAATATATAAACCTTTTTACTTATTTCATACGCAAGGCGTTACATGGTTAAATAAAAACAATTTAATAATGGCAATTTAAATACAACTTATCATCATGGCATCCATTATAATAATGATAAAAGTGAGAACAACATATTTTAGATTTACCGTTGATTCAGCGTATCGTGACTGACTGATATGCAACATGAAGGTTTACCTGAAACTACTTCAGATAATTCCATAGTAGGCTAAGTACATTGATCATGGTCAAAAAGAATGGTATTCCCATTGACCATGACAAAATAAAATAAAATAGTTTAGAGTGAATGTTTTACTAACCATGGCGTGTTTCTGCACAGACGCCGTTTCGGCTGTGAGTCAGTGTACTCCTGAGACAACAGTTCTCTTGCTTTAGACGCTCTATCTCCTGCTCATATCCAATCATATTGTCTTTGACAGCGTCAAATATTTCTTCGGCTACTGCTGTCATGCGCTTCACCAAAAACGAATGAATAGACACAAGTCCCATTTCGATCATTTTGTTACAATGTACAAACTTCCGTTTCTTCTTCTTCTTCTTCTTCTTCTTCTTCTTCTTCTTCTTCTTCTTCTTCTTCTTTCCTTTATTGGCAAACCGCACTACTGCATTACTGCCATCATCAGGTAGCTTTGATCAAAAACATTTTCCTCTTAAAGGCAACTTTTTTAAATGTAATTATTTTTTCCCCATCCTGTCTATAAATATATATATATATATATATATTAAGTTTTTCTGTCAATATTTAATTTTTACATTTTTAATTAAAAAATAGGACATACAGAAGGAAACAACATCTTCTGTACATCAATAAAGTCTATGGACAAATCACAAATAAGCCAGGGAGGTCAAAGGGTTATCAAAAACAAAGTATAACGTACACAAAAGCAAAAGAAGAAAAAAGTAAGTTATTTAGTAATATAAAAAAACATGGAGTAATAGTAGAGATTCAAAGCAGAAAGCTGGAGCATACAGACGCAAACCAGCAGCAAGGCAGATAGGAGCAATCGATCCAAGCAAGCAATCGGTCCTTATTGTAAAATTTTTAGTAATATGCAGAAAGATGTGCAGACATTGATATGATTTCAAACTGACTTTCCAGATCACCAGATTTTTCTTATGCACGTATACGTATACATACTTATGTGCTTATACGAAAGATAAAATACTCAGTATGTCATTAAATTATTGAAACAGACTGTGCCATATTTTAATTGGTAATGACAATTAGAATGCATGATTGTACATGCACATGTAAACTTTTAAGTTGCCTTAAATTTGTAAGTACAATTAACTTGTCCGTATAAATAATTTTAAACGTAATATTAAACTGACTTTTTGAGTTGAGTCTTGAATAAATTATAAAAAAGTTGAAAATTGCTCATCTTATGTTGATAAGTTAAAGTAATGTAAAAACATGTTGTCATGATTTATTGATCGTATTTTTACGCTTTATATTAAACAATTAGCCTACGCAAATTAATCAAGATTACATTTTAATAACAACTCGACAATAACTAATTTACTTATTATGCTACATCAAAACTTGGCACAGGCTGCATGCCACATAAGTTGATTACATTTTAGATGAACTGACAGCCCTTATATAAAAAAGTAACCAATTCCGGGCACTTGGAAATCTAGAGTGTAATGTTTAGTTTTGTTTCAGTTTCTTCGTTTGCTATCTTTGTGGGGACTTGCCATAGACGTAATGGTTTGTATACTGTACAAACTGTAGGCTACATTCTATCCCCTTACACAAACCCTATACCTAAACCTACCCATCACAGAACATTTTTTGCAGTTTAAATTTTTTTTTAAAACTAAATATGTATGATTTATAAGCTTGTTTCTTCATGAGGACCTCAATTTTCAAAAACACGAGTCCCCATGTGTGTCAGTGTGTGTGTAACAGTTCGTTGTTGTGGGAAGGAGGTGGGAACTGGCGAACATTTAAAGACTTTTAATAATAAATAAACAAATACAAAATGAAAGTAAAGACGGCAGCCCCTCACGGTCGACTCCCGCCACAGATAATAACACAAAACAACAAACAAAATAGTCCAGGCCTGGTCCTCTCTCGATCTTCACGATCGACGCTCCACCTTTTATGCTTCCGCTCCTCCGTGAGAGATACGAGACCAGTGCGTCGCGCAGGTGTCGCTCATCAGCAATCACGCCACCGGCCTCGCGCCGTTCTCTCACGGCCCTCGTCCGTGCAAGTGCAAAAAATCACTTTGAAAGCTCCTTTAATGACAGAAATTATGTGTGGAAAAAGTATGTGAATTTCATTTCCTATCCACAAGTTAGATGAAAGTCTCTGTAGAACATAAAATATTACTAAAAACTAACATTATTCTAAATTCTTTTGAGGTGGTGATCACAAAACCAGTTTTACAAATTTAGGCTTTTTTTTGGGATATCTGTGACATATCTCCATCGTGATGCTTAATTATATGTGCCTTTAACTGATTCCATTGTACAAACCACTTTCCACATTTATTGCACCCAAATGGTTTTTCACCGGTGTGAATTCTTAAATGCTCTATGAGATGACATCTCTTATAGAATCTCCTTCCACAAAATGAACAGGGGTGTTTTCGATCACTTTGTGGCAAACGCATGTCGTTTTTCATGCTCTGACGAAGCTTGATTGGCCTGTCACATTTCCTGTGAGTTTTTCCAGGGCCCTGATCAGAAAGACTTAATTTAGGAGAGTGCTGTGGGTTTGTGTCCACATTTACACTGTCTGGTTGTAGAATTATTTCCATATGGGAGAGCTGTGAGTCCAGTGGTTCTACTGACCGATCTTCTGCTTGTCCTTCTGTAGGAAAAGAAATGTTATTGTAACGAAGTCTACAAATATGATGACCAGTTAAAAACACAATGTTGGCAAATTACCTGCATTTTTTGGACTAAATCTCTCATTCATGAAATCCTCTTTATCTTTCATTCAATACCTCAGGGATTGATTACATTCTGCTGAATCTACCCTGATAGCGTCTCACCCTAGTAGAAGTTCTGTTTCTTTTACACAAGATGGAGACACCAATATTAGCATATTGCCACCACCTAGTGGTTCACAGAGACAAAACTGTAATTTCTTGTTTCACCATGATACCTCCATTATAATTTATAAAGAGTATACTGTACCAGCATCTCCATGATAAAGATGCTCAAATAATTGCTTGGCAATCCATGCCACACATGCTTACATTTCAGTTAGGATGCTGCCTAAAAACTATGGCAGCTCGCTAGGTTTTCAACAAAGCCAGTTTGCACTTCACCCATTGTGGTACAGAATTGAATTGTGCATTAATCCGACAATGAAGTGTTTAATTAATATAAATTGTGTGTTGAAATTAAGATTAAATTAAAATGAGGCAAACTTGTGTGTGATTTTTCAAGGTTTATGTGAACAAGTCATTAGACTAGTTAAGAACACAGATGTTTTTACAAAGTTGTTGTGTTTATTACATTGAAAGTACTGAAACTACCAGAATACCTTTTATATTTTAGTTTTGGAATCAACTTTGCAGGGCATTAGCATTTCCATGACAGTAATTCCTGTCCAGTCTTGTTAACATAGGCAGATCATATAATATATGCATAATATATAAGAGCTGCATTGGGATTGGGATCCCCGCGAGTACCAAGTCCCAACGCAAATCTTGTGGGAGAGGGCAGTTTTACCTTTGCTGCGGTGAGAGTGGGAGTGCAAAAAATCGGGTTCCACAGTACCGCGTAACAAGAAATGAGTCAACAAATGAAGTTCACCGTAGTCGATCATTAACATTCTCTTCCTCCATAGCAGGCTAGGCCAAGTGATTCATTATTTAATTCATTTGTTAAGTACGTTTAATGTTTTTTAGTATTTATTTACTTTTTGCTATATGATCATTTTACCTAGGCTACATAAACACCAGTGATATCTTTTTCAATTTTTTTAACATATATATTTGTTTATTATTTAATTTATAAGTGATTCAATTAAATAGTGTGCCTTGTTAGGTTACTAGAGTTTAACTGTAATGGTTTGACGTGTTTGTGTGTTGTTTGTTTCGTATACGTTTAAATATATTTTTAACAGTTGATAATAGTTTTATAAGGCTAATAACAAGCTGGCCGAATGAGTTTGTCATTTGTGGTGCAAGCATTACTTTATGTTATGGTCAGTTTAATTAAACGCAATGTTTTATCTGTTATTCTGAACGTTTAGCATAGCCCTAATGTTTCTACAAGCTGCGACAGAATGTTTGCACACACGTAGTGGGTGCGGGCGGTAATGGTTAGAAACTAATTTTCGTATTGCTTATAAGTGATGTTGAATAAATAAAGGGATTGTTGACCTTTGTTTTGTTGGATAAGAAAAACTAGCAGCGTCATGCCATGTGACCCACATTTGCTTTTTAACCTTTGAAAATGTGTAGAATATAATATACGCAAGGAGCCAGACTGAGAACCTCGTATGGACCACATCAAAAGGGAATCTAAAAGTATATTACTTAACTTGTCTGGAATTACAGGCGCTGCATAAAGCAATACAACTATTTTAAATAATATTTCATATAATTACATTACATCATCAGAAGAAAAGCAGAGTTCTCTCTCAGATATTTGTTTTGATATTTTAATTTGCAATACAGTATATCTAATAAAACATTAAAATTAAAATATATTTTTTTAAGGCTTATGACAGTAAGCTGCCTTAAGGTGCTTTCTGACATGATTTGATCGAGAAAAACCCCTTCCACATCTTGGGCAGCTGTAGCGATAATCACCTGCATGGAGTCTCTCATGTTCTTTCAAGCTGGATTTCGTTTTAAAACGACTCCCACATGAACCACAGCAGAAAGGTCTCTCATTTTGGTGCACTAACATGTGTTTCCGCAAATGTCCATTGTTCCTGAAAGACTTGCTGCAAATCTTGCATAATGCACTCTGGTGTTTTCGCCTTGCTTTTTGTAACACCTCATCAAAGGTTTCAAGCTCAAGTTGAAGAGACGACGGTTCTTGTTCAGCTAGCTTAAGTTCAACATGACAATCGGTGCCAGACTGCACTGCAGAGGAGTTCGATTCACTGGCCTGATTATCACACAGCTCTGACTTAACTGTGATTGATGACTGTGTATCTTCATTCTTCGGGATCCCCTCTGGCAGAAGTGAGAGGCACTGATGGTGTTCCTGCCCTGTGACTGCTTCAGAAAGAGGAGAAGCGTGACTCAAAGGCTCATGGGGCATCACAGTGGCAACCTCCAACTTTACTCGTATTTCTGACAGTTCTGAACCCGTCTGACCTTGCAGACATCCATCTCTTGGAGTATCTGTGTGACATGAGGCATAAGATTAGTTTTCAACAGTAAAAACAGGAAAACAATAAACAGCAAGGTTCAAGTTAATGTGAAATGCAGATCACAACCCAGTTTACTTCAGTAATCGGAAGTATTTTATTCTTAACAAGAGTAATCGGAAGTATTTTATTCTTAACAAGAGGAATTGGTAAAGTTTTCGAAAATCAAATGGACTTCTCTAATAAATTTACTTTAAAGAACATTAAAATGAGAAGCTGATTAAAGAGTCTGTCTTTACTCACAATATTCGTTTGTTCGCCTTTACATTAAAAACAATGTAATAATAACCAAATTAAAATGTTGGTTTTAATAAATATCTTTACAGCATTTATGATCGTTGTTTGGAACAGTTAAGGTACTTCAAATAATACCATGGTACTATTATTTTTCATGACCAAAAAGCATGGTATTGCAAAAAAACATGCCAAATTAAAACATTGTAAAACCAAGGTATATGCCAAGGAATATGACATCAATATTGTTAATACATTGGATATCCCTCTTTAAGAAGGTAATTATATAGGGAATTCAGTTCTTGTTTATTATTGGTTTATAATGGTGAATGTGTTACTGACCATGGCATGTTTCTGCACAGCTGCGGTTTCGGCTCCTCAGAGAACAGTTCTCCTGCTTTAGACGCTCTATCTCCTTCTCATATTCAAGTATACTGTCTTTTACAGAGTCGAATATTTCATCGGCTACTGCCATCATGCGCGTTATCATAAACGAATAAATAGACTCTAGTCCCATCGTGGACACTTTTGTTTTTCAAGCTATTACGTTTTACTCTTCTTCCGTCGCGCAACTCCTTCTGTGTAACGACGATTGACTAACACCATTGGGAACATTAGCGCCACCTTTCGAAACGGAGCACTGAGTCGTCTTCTTCTTCTTCTTCTTCTTCTTCTATTTCTTGGCAGAGATGACTCTTTTGTAGTATACCGCAACCAACTGTACAGGAGTGTGTAATACCATGAACGTCATAGAGTCTAGGCTTCTATTCATAAAAAATAAAAAAAAATAAAAAAAATGGGGGCAATTATATTCTTTTCATTAAACCAGTGTTATATAGATAAACAAATAAAGCTTTAAGTCTCTCCCTTGTCATGCCCTTTTTTTTCTAGAATTTCATGAATAGAGTTCTCCCCTTCCATTTCCTGCCAGATTATTCTATTATCATTATACTTTTCACAAGTAAAAAGTACATGGTTAACATCTTCTCTGTCTTCTTGACACACTATGCATAAACCATTAATTTCCCCTTACTACTATATGCAACGTGGAATTTAGTCCTGTATGTCCTAGTCTAAGTCTGGTATAGACCACTTCTTCCCTTTCTGTTTAGACTCATGAAGTAACCCTTTCCCCTCTCACATTCTTCTGAGATTTATGGTAGTGTCTTGCATTAAATTCTGCCTCCCATTCCCTTTGCCATTTTTTTTATAATTACTGATTTGATTATGGATTTCGGATTTTGGATGCAAAATCTGTTGCCACTTGCCGAAGTTTATTTAATCTGTTTTTCCTGTTTCTTCGTGTAATTCCATATTAATTCCAGATTTGATGATGGTGAGATTATCTCTGAGTGAAGCATATGGGGTGAGCAACAGAACAATGTGTATAGTGTATAAGCTATTTAAAAAATAAAAAATAAAAAAATAATGCTATATTCAGATAAATCCAAAAGTGTGCGGGGCTTTAAAGCTACAATATGTAATCATTTTGTAATAAAATGTCCAAAAATCACTTGCACAGTACATTTCCTGCAGTTTGGTACTTACAATATCCCAAAATATCCCACAGACTTTTAATTTCTTGAATATAAATGTTTTAAGGAATTTTACAGTACTAAATATTTACCTCTGAGTCATGCACCATTTATCATCTGTAATACTGTTGTGTAACCAGTAGATGGCTGTATAGCCCTATATATAAACATGTATCCAAGGCTGTGTATTCCCTAGTTGCTGGATGTTTTCAGTCATAATTACTTGCAAGTATTAGGTTTTGAATTTGAACATATATTTATTATTAAAGAGTATTAAATATTAAAAATAAACATTTCTGTTTAATTCTCAGAAATGTTCATTTGAAGTGCAAATTTTTCCATTATTATTACCACGAGTATCCAGTATCCTGATTGTGACGATGACTAATGATATCATTCCTCTGTACTATTCCTTCTATAAGAAATAATCTCAACAATATAGTGTAGCATCAAATAAATACAGATATAAACTTAATATCACTCAAATTAAATAGAAAGCTGCGCTTACAGACGCTCACATCCACATATGTAAACACAACACTGATGTCTTCACTTCCAGGTCAAGAAACTGTCAATCAAAAACTCTGTAGCCAATGAGAACACACTGCTACTAGCCCCGCCCCCACGATATCTATGTGTCAGAATGGCAAACGAAAACTCAGGGAGCGTAAACAAAAACTTCAGAAGCGTAAATAAAAACTCGGTAAGCACATTTGTAAGTTCAGATCATCGAAAGAAATATAGTAAGCAAAACATGCAGTGTATTAAAAACAAAAAACAAAGTTAAAAAATTTGCCTGCGATTTATTCTTTTTCAGTTTCAAAGATATTTTATTCAGTTTAAATGTATATTTTCATTAGTTTCTTGAAAAGTTACGTTCATTATTATTGGCACAAAAGTAATTCGATAAAATGCAGTTTAGTGTGATAGTGTAGACCAAGTGACCTCACAAGGTTAATTCGTAAACTGACCTTTGTGAGTAGGGGAGAGGCGGTGTTCTGTCGATGTAGCATACTTTGTCAGAATAGCATACCGGAAGTTGAGTTCTCTTACGAGAGGTTCTCTCGTACTGCGTACTGAAAGTATGCACCGGGTAAAGTCTCTTTGCTCGAGATATTGAAGCCAAAATTTATCCTTAAATTTGTATATATTGTAAACGCAGTGCAGCAGCAGTCAGACCTAGAGCGGGCTAACTAGCGCGCTCATTGGCTGCTCCGCGGCAACTGCTGCAGCCTACCACTGAGCCCCTGGCGTGACGTCACGCCCAATGAGGGCGCTTCGCGCCCTCACGCGTCAAAGCCCGCCAAAATGGGGGTGGCTTAGCGTATATAAGGGGAAGTCGGGCTGCTAAACACTTGATTTTCATCTCTTCAGCGACGCTCTATGCTACGCTGACCTCTGAGAGAAGCCGCCGCCGTCGAATCCAGCGACCAGCCAGCTTAGGACAGCGCCTGAGGAAGCCGGCCGTTTTCGCCACCTTCAGCCGTCCGTGCCAGCTACGCTATCCGGCGACAAGTATCCTTTTCAATCTAAACCTCTCGTGAGCTCGCCGCCGCGACTCACGTCCTAAAAGAGCCAGGCGTTTGTACAAAAATGCCTCGTCTTTCCTGCGGTTCATGCCGAACCGCGCTCAGCGACGGAGACCGCCACGTGATCTGCGCTCTCTGCCTGGGCCAAGACCACGCAGCCATCGCTCTCTCGACGGGTGGCTGCATTGAGTGTGACGAGATGGCGATTTCGACTCGCCCTCTTCAACGTCGAGGCTGTCGCTCCGCCTCTCTCCAGTGGCCCGCGGAAGAAGAAGCGCCGTGCCCAGAGACTCCCGGAGCCCGTCGCTCGCGAACGCTCGCCGGAACCTTCCCCTCGAGCTTCGCATTCCCCTTCACCGCCCCCCCTTCCCGACGCGCAGATGACGGCTTCGGCCCTCACTGCCGTCGACACAGGGGACGAGGCGGGGGACGACGCCATCGACAGCTGTTCTCTCCTGGCGTCGGACAGTGAAGAGTGGTCTGGATCCACACACTCCACCTCCTCTTCGACTCAGGAACCTGGCAAGGCCCGGTCTAACGTGGACGCTGAACTTATCCGCCTCCTCACCATGGCCGTTGATCAACTGGGCCTGGACTGGTCTCCACCGGAGGCGCCCGCGCCCAACAGGCTCGACGGGTGCTTTCTTCCTAGCCGCCGCCTAGCGCCTGCCTCTAGGTCAGCACCCTTCCTGCCAGAGCTCCACGCCGAGCTCTCTAAATCGTGGAACGCTCCATTCTCCGCGAGACTCCGCTCCCCTGCTTCGTCGACTCTCTCCCAAGTGGACGGAGCCGTCGAAAAAGGCTACAGCCGGATCCCACCAGTGGAAGAGGCGGTCGCAGTGCACCTTTGCCCGCCATCACCAAAATGGCGCTCAAAGTCTGCCCTCCCGTCGAAAGCCTGCAGGACCACTTCAGCCCCTTGACAAGCCGCTTCCGCCCTGCATTCTATGGCTGTCCTCCAGATCCTCCAGGCTGAACTCCTCCGCCGTTTGGACGAGAAACGCCCGGTTCAGGACATCGTAACGGATCTGCGCAGCGCGACGGACCTTTCCCTCCGCGCCACGAAATCCGCAGCACAGGCGATGGGACGATGCATGGCTTCACTCACGGTAACGGAGAGGCACCTTTGGCTGACGCTCGCCGAGATGAGTGAGTCTGAACGCGCCGTGTTCCTCAACGCCCCGCTCTCCCCCACCGGCCTCTTTGGCCCTGCGGTGACCGGGATTGTGGACAGGTTTTCGGAGGTTCAGAAAACGTCTCAAGCCATGAAGCTGTTCCTTCCACGACGCGTTAGCTCCGCTGCAGGCCGCTCCCAGAATCAGCCTCCTGCACGAAGCTCATCGCAACAGCGCCCATCACAGCCTCCACCAACTTCGCAGCAGCGACAGGGCGGCCGCCCTCGATCGCGCTCAAACAGCCGTCACAGACCGCCTCCCCCCCGGGGACCCCGGCAGAAGATCGTGCTGAAGCCTGAGGCCGCGAAATCCTCCTAGCAACCGCAAGGAGGAAAAGATGCGCGAGTCCCGCCGCCGCCGCCGGACCGCCATCAAAGTTAACCGCTCTGTCAGTCCCCTTATTAAACAAGGCTACTGCAGTTGTGTATTCAGCAGCCAACGAGCCAGTCACAGCACACGCTCGCCTGCACACAAACGCCGTTTTCACGGCGACCCAGATAAATCACAAAAAGAGTGTAATGTCTGTTCATGCGGCTCACGCCGATTGTGTTATATGTGTAGAAAATGTGCCCACTCCAATGTGTTCACCCCTACACACAAGCACGTCCCCCATATTTGTCACAGAGCCCACTCACATAAAGCGGGCACGTACCGCTCGAGTGTTAAATGTAGGATTTGTGCCCACGCCCCAGTGCCCACACCTACAAAATGCCCGCTCTGCTATACAGTCATCACGGGGGGCGAAACTAATAAAGCTCATCGGCCGTGTTTCAGACGTAAGTGCTGCAAGTGCTCGCGAGCACGCGCGCTTACTGACGAACACTGTTTCCCCTATATCGCTCACAAGCACCGCTGTTCGCGCCACAAATTGTTCTCCATCCCTAGCGACCGAGTTACTGAATGTGAATCAGCAGGCTGCTGTAACCAGCGAGCAACATTACTCAGCAAACGAGGGCGCGCGCGCCGCGCTGATACCTCCGTTTCAGTTTCTCGAGCCCGCGCAGTGCGGCGCTCGGGACACGGAGACCATTCTGCCTCTAGCTATGCGTGCGAAAGCATGGGAAGCGATCCCGGGCGTGTCAGAATGGGTGCTGAATGTTGTAAGACAGGGCTATACACTGCAGTTCGCTCGCCGTCCCCCGCGCTTCCGAGCCCGTACAGTGACGAGCGTGAACCCAGAAGTAGCACACCTACTTCGTGCAGAAATAGCAAAACTGTTATGCAAGGGGGCAATAGAGCCGATACATCCTTCTATGAGCGAGTCAGGCTTTTACAGCCGTTATTTTCTCGTGCCAAAGAAGGACGGAGCGCTCAGACCTATATTAGATCTGAGACATTTGAACAAAGCTCTTATGAAAAGACCGTTCAAAATGATCACAACCAGACAAATCCTCGCGCAGATTCGCCCGAGGGACTGGTTTATTTCTCTCGATCTGAAAGACGCGTACTTTCAGATTCAGATCATTCCCCGTCACAGGCCATTCTTGGGATTCGCCTTCGACGGTCAGGTATATCAGTACACCGTCCTGCCGTTCGGCCTGTCTTTAGCACCCCGTACATTTACGAAGTGCATGGACGCGGCGCTCGACCCCCTGAGGCGTCAGGGGATGCGAGTATTGAACTATCTGGACGACTGGCTGATTTTAGCACAATCAGAGGCGGAACTCGTGTCTCACAGAGCTGTGCTACTCAGTCATCTGGAAAAACCTGGGTCTCACGGTCAATTGGACCAAGAGCTCACTGCTGCCCCGTCAGTCAGCTTCCTTTCTGGGAATACAGCTCGACTCGGTGGCAATGACGGCTCGCTTGTCAAGACAGCGCGCGCGCCGTGTTCAGCGTCTGGCCGCGTCTTTCCAGGAAGACGAAGTGTTTCCCCTGAAAACGTTTCAGAGAATGCTGGGCTTTATGGCTTCAGCCGCAGCAGTGCTCCGGCTAGGTCTATTGCGTATGCGCCCCCTGCAACGATGGCTCAACGCTCGTGTACATCACCGAGCCTGGGCTTCCGGCGGTTTCCGAATCAGAGTGACTCAGAGCTGTGTTTCAGCTCTGCAGCCCTGGTTAGTGACCGACTGGTATCAGCGGGGAGTTACGATGGGAACTGTCTCGTACCGAAAAGTTATCTCGACGGACGCCTCCAACCCAGGTTGGGGCGGGATATTCGAGGGCAGACCGGTCTTTGGCCTATGGTCAGACACGGAGAAGCTCCTCCATATAAACTGTCTGGAGATGATAGCGGTCGAGTACACTGTGAAACACTTCCTCCCTTTTCTGCGGGGCCACCACGTACTGGTTCGAACGGACAACATGTCTGTGGTATCATACGAGAACCGCCAGGGCGGTGTCAGATCCAGGACCCTCTGCGATCTGGCGGAACGCCTCCTCGTCTGGGCTCAGCACCACTTGCGCTCGCTCAGAGCCGCGCATGTGCCAGGACACCTGAACGACGGACCGGACAAACTGTCCAGGAACAACATTCCCCCCGGGGAATGGTCCCTGCACCCTCAGTCAGTCCAGTTATTGTGGCACCTTTTTGGCAAGGCGGAAGTCGACCTATTTGCGTCGACAGACAACGCCCATTGCCCAAGGTTCTTTTCGAAGAACGAGGACGCTCTGGCCCAGACATGGCCCAGATGCCCGTTATACGCGTTCCCTCCGGTCTCACTGTTACCACAGGTAATCAAGAGAATCAGGGAAATGCGTCACTCGGTGCTCCTCATAGCCCCCCGATGGGAGAATCAGACATGGTTCTCGGAGTTGGTGCGGCTGTCAGACTCAGCCCCATGGCCGATCCCGGTGAGGAAAGACCTCCTTTCCCAAGCCGGCGGATCGATTTGGCATCCTCATCCAGAACTATGGTCTCTGCATGCATGGATAATCAACGGGTACCCGTTACTTTGCCAGAAGGGGTCGTGAACACGATCACGCAATCTAGAGCCCCCTCTACCAGGTGGCTTTATGTGTCTAAATGGTCTGTGTTTACTAAATGGTGCACGGGCAAGGGCCTACAGCCACAAACGTGCGGAGTTTCGTGGGTGCTTTGCTTCCTTCAAGAGATGTTGGACAGGGGCAGGTCCCCCTCCACGCTCAAAGTATATGTCGCGGCCATCGCAGCGTTCGCCGAGTCGACGCGCGGCCAGGCGATAGGAAGGAATGAGCTCATCACCCGCTTCCTTAGAGGAGCCAGGAGGATGAATCCCCCATGGCCCCCCTCGGTTCCTATCTGGGATCTTTCCCTGGTCTTAGAGGCCCTGAAAGCACATCCCTTCGAACCGTTACACTCTGTGGATTTGAAGTACCTCGCGTTCAAAACCGTGTTTCTAATTGCTCTTGCATCAGTTAAACGTGTGGGTGACTTACACGCGCTCTCTGTGAGCGCTGCGTGCCTCGAGTTTGGACCTAATGACTCTAAAGTCATCCTTAAACCGAGACATGGCTATGTCCCCAAAGCGATCGGTACCCCGTTCAGAGCACAGATCATTTCACTCTCAGCTTTGCCGGCATCAGGCAGCGAGGTCGACGCGAACCTCCTTTGCCCTGTCAGAGCGCTGAGAATTTATGTCACGCGCTCCGCCGCCTTCAGGCGCTCGGATCAGCTTTTTGTTTCGTTCGGTGGGCGCACCAAGGGTCTCGCCGCCTCGAAACACAGCCTATCCAGATGGATAGTGGACGCTATTGCCGCGGCTTACGCGTCAAAAGACCTGCAATGCCCTTTGGGCGTTAGAGCTCACTCCACCAGAGGCATGGCCTCTTCGTGGGCTTGGTCCAGCGGGATTTCTATTCATGACATTTGTACGGCGGCAGGCTGGGCCTCCCCGTCTACATTTGTTAGGTTCTACAACCTAGAAGTCCCCGCCCTGCAGGCTAGACTTCTTTCAGTCTAAAAAAAGTCCTAGCGACTCACTTGTGAACTGCGCTACAAGGGTAGATGTGTTAAATATAAGACCGGCGGTGCCGCTCTGTATGTATATCCCCTCATAAAGTGCTTATGTACAGGTGCGAGCCCACTATGTTGGCCACCTAAATTCTCACTTATCCATGTCCCCCGGGGCGTTCCCCCCTGGGATTCATATAGTGACTGCTTAAGCGCACACGGCGTTTACAATGGGTTCCCGGTGCGTACTTTCAGTACGCAGTACGAGAGAACCTCTCGTAAGAGAACGTACTCGGTTACCTAATGTAACCTCGGTTCTCTCTAGAAGAGGGAACGAGTACTGCGTTCCCTGCCGTGTCGCGCAACGAGCTAATTCGCTTCAAGCGATCAAAATCAAGTGTTTAGCAGCCCGACTTCCCCTTATATACGCTAAGCCACCCCCATTTTGGCGGGCTTTGACGCGTGAGGGCGCGAAGCGCCCTCATTGGGCGTGACGTCACGCCAGGGGCTCAGTGGTAGGCTGCAGCAGTTAGCCCGCTCTAGGTCTGACTGCTGCTGCACTGCGTTTACAATATATACAAATTTAAGGATAAATTTTGGCTTCAATATCTCGAGCAAAGAGACTTTACCCGGTGCATACTTTCAGTACGCAGTAGTCGTTCCCTCTTCTAGAGAGAACCGAGGTTACGTTAGGTAACCGAGTACGTTTTATAGCGGGGTCTGTCAATTTAGCCTACTTTGTCAAAACAAAAACATGTTGGTTTAATAAAAATACAGTTTATAAAGGGGTAGCCTATGCTGTTTTGATAGCCCCTGGTTTAATACAGTTTCTAAAAATAATATATTGAAAACGTCTGTCAACATTTCTTGTGATTGTACAAGGCATGCAATTCGGTAATGTGTATATATTATGCGATATAATACACCAACACTTACCGCTTGTAATCTTAGGTATGATGAAATTATGGTTTTTAAAAATTTAACGCATGCGCAATTTCACAAATTTCACTGCTGCGCATGCGCATTAGCCGAAGGTATCCCATTCTGATGGGTATGGTGTTCCGTCAGAACACCTGGACGATTGAAACGCGGGACGGATGAAACATTGCGATTTTCTTGAAAACCACTCACGTCATGTACGTCATATTTCTTCAGCACGTATAACACGCAATGCCTACCAGACCCGCGAAAACATTTCTTCTTTACGTCATGCCGTTTTGGATTTAAAGCCGGAAAGCTGTTTTTGAGTGCAGTAAGTGAATTCTTTCGTGCGGTACTTTTTTTTGACTGACAAGTTGTAATTATTGTTTCATGTGCCATTGTAATGATAATACGGCAGGTGTATTAGTACTGTAACACACCCTTAAGTGTGCAATATCAAAGTTTTTTAGTTTAAGGGAAAAACAGGTTTAACTGTCGGGATGCGCTGTCGGGACGGTTGAAACAACGCCTCCTGCCAGTTAAACCTGTCATAGGAAAACCGCTGTTAAGGCTATTCAACTAGTAAACACTCGATATGACTCAAGGAAGAAGTATAAGATAATTAATTGTAAACGGATTTGTCTGTCTTCGTCAAAATAGCTTATTAGAAAGATTACACAAAATGCGCATAGGCTTATCGCCTATGTTTAATGGGTGATAGAACAAAATGGTTAAAATGAGCCTTTAAATTAAAATAAATGACAAAATATGTTTGTAACAATATGTACACAAGTTACTTGTCAGGTGTTGTTCATAAAAACAAGCATTAGATGAATAGTTGCCGTTGTTATGTTACATCCGTCCCACCCCTGTGTTGCAACCGTCCCGCTCAGGCGGGACGATTGAAACAAAGCACAACTACCGATCAAAGTCAATTTTTACTTAAATCATTCTATATTTGTACCGAATAACACATGATACTAAGAGAACACATATGTGAGTTGTTGATCACACACACAAAAAAAATCTATCTGTAACCTTATCGTAGAAAATGTTTATCTGAAAAGTGTTTCAACTGTCCCGCCTCTCCCCTATTAATTCAGCACTTGCGGGTAGTTAACGTTAATATCCGTGGGACTGTGTGTGGCGCTGATATTTGTGTCTTATTAGCAATCGCGCCCTGCTTCCATGATAAAAACATCAATGTATTCACTCATCCATAAACATTATTAGATCCATCGGCTTGACGACAAGTTCCATAATTCCGCAGGAAATTTTGCGTCTTCAAACTACGCGTTTGTTATTGTAAGAGGTTAGCGACCCCTAGCGGCGAAAAAAAAAAATACATATAATGGGCCCTATCGTGCACCCAGCGCAATTGACTTTGTACACCAACGCATGTATTATTCCTATTTTGCACCCTCGCACAGCGTACTTTTCCCTCCACAGACGCACGTCGGCAAATTAGGGAATGAACTTGCACTCCCGGGGATGGTTTAGCGAAAAGAGGAGGCGTGTTCCGGCGCAAACGCTCCCTGGTGCTATTTTGGAGTTTCAAAAAACAATTCGTGTTGCACGTTGGTCATATGCTATTTTATGTGCGCGTGCTTGGCCATTATGTGGCGTGTGAACAACGCGCATACACTTTGATTCTCTAATCTAAACGGATGCAGCAGTTTTCATTTTTGCAAATCATTATTACAAGGAAAAATATTAACACACGAGGGAAATCATTGTTGTGTCCATGAAGATGTAAAAAAATAGGCATAAATCTAGCTTACACATTTACCCAAATTATTATACGCCTGTTTAACCAAAGCTTATTTGGGTGGGTTTCTCCCATCCACATACAGTCACTTCTCTGTCTTTTACGGTCCTGACGAGAACGTCGGTCTCCTCGGCTGTGAACCGTTCCTGGCGTGCGCCTGGCAAACCCGCCGTTATAATAGCAATCCGCCATGGAACAAGCGCGTCTGCTCTTAAAGGGAATGTGAGAGGACGCTCTGATTGGTTTATTTCACGTTACGCCCAAACCACACCTATGAATAATGAAGCTACTTCAGACCAACCCCTTTTAGATTTGCGTCGGGCGCAAGAGTCGTTTATCCCGCCGGTATAATAGCAACAAAGCCCAGGATCCGCCCACAAAGTTACTTGCGTTTCGCGTTTGATACTTGCGTTTCAGATCGTTAAAATAGGGCCCTGTATCTTTAACAGGAAGTTTGTAAAATTATTTGAGAAACTAGTTTTAAATGCAAGTCAGTTCCCTTCAATTAACAAGTAGAATAACTCATAAAATAATTAGTTTTTAAAATTATAATTAGGCTATACAAATTTATTGAAATATCTTCAAATAAAAATAAATATATATAATAATAATAATACTTTAAATGTTAAATGTATTTTTTTCCAGCAGACTTTAGGCCTATATAGTTTTGTCAGGACAATCATCCACAATCTAAGGACTCTATATGAAATAGCTGATTAGAATATAGAATTTGAAAGAAAATATTCAGTGGTTGAAAATTGCTGAAACAACTTTTAATATGCATAAATGCAAATGTGAACACATTATAAATAATAGAAATGTTTGCCATCTCTGGGACTGGGAGGGAGTTAGACAGAAACATATCATATCTCACAATGGTTTAAAACATTTAAACTAACATACCAAGCAGTAGAAAATGTGTATGATGTAGCCTAGCCTATCTTATATCACTCTTGCCAAAGCTGTGATTTCTGAGACGCAGAATACAAAAATGTAGCTATACAATGGTAAAAGAAATGTTTGGAAATGTAAAGTGATATTTCTTACAGCGATACAAATATATAAATAAATATATAACAAAAACGTGTATATATCGTTTTTGAAAATGATACCTATGTTGCCACTATGTTCTCTATCAAATTTGAATGCCACCAAATTCTTCCATCAGGCTGTTCCCCACCCACCATAAACTTGACCTAGCCTACCTTTGGGATCCCTTTCCCGACACCCTCTCAATATTTTCTTAGAATATACTGTCTGTGTACATTTATTCATAATTATTCCCATACTTTTTTGCCTTGTTTTATTTTCCCCATACTTGCAGTGCTGAAGCTGGGCCTATTCTAAAAGTCCAACAACACATCTGGTCTGTTGTGCTTATATAAAATCCAGTCTTTTTCATGCTGATCCATAACCTGCACATCCAGTCTAAATTTAATCTAACCGCACATGGCCTATACTGTTTTAATGGAATTTCTGTCTACACCCTGCTACTTTATTCCTGTCAGGCAACATTACATGTGGCCCGGCCCATGTCAAATGTTTTTTTTACTTAAAAACAGAACACCCACATTGTTCCCCCTACATTCCCATATAACTTTAATTTCAGATCATCTACCCTTTTCATTGCTAACAAAGAATCTGAATCCCCATTTCCAGGACCAACATTCAATTGCATCCTGCATTTTGTTCAATTATTATCCACTAAATGTAAAATAGTTAGTTAAATAGTATAGGCCGCATCATAAGTATACAGTGATGGAGTATCCAATTGAGGCAAAAAAACAAAAAAAACATTGATAGATTATGGTTCTCCACCATATGCTTATGTGATATTACCTAAATGATTTACCCATTCCTTTATCCTTCCTGTCACCACTAACATACTTGTCTCTAAACGTGTCAAATACGACAGAAAAACCTAAAAAAAAATATTTACTCATTGTTTACATATGGCAAAATATACAGGCTGTCCTTTTATTTTAAACAATGTGGACTGGCACTGACATGTATTATTAATCCATGTCCACATGATCATGAAAAGTCATTTTTATTTTATTTTAATTTAAAGGAATACATGACAGCTGGAACAGCTAAATATAAGACAGTTGTGTGGTTGTAGAGAAACAAACATTTATAAGGGATAGTTCACCCAAAAATGAAAACTCTGTCATCATTTACCATCCCTCGTGTTGTTCCAAATCTGTAAGACTTTTGTTCATCTTCGAAACATAGACAAAGATTTAAAAAAATAATAATATCTGAGCCAATTTCTCTTCTTTGACAGATGCGCAACTACCACTTGATGCTTCAAAAAGTTCATAAAGAGATCATAAAACTAATCCTTTGTTGAGTGTAAAATTGAGTGTTAAGTCCAAATTTAATTTTTTAGTCAAAACAAAGAGTCACTCACTTTATTTGATGAACATGTTTAATTTAGGCTATTCACATTGATCAGCAAACATAAACAGAAGCTCAACCAAACCTGCTTTGAAACGTGAGAACAAACCTCATTGGTTCTTGCTCAAACATGCTGCGTAACACACGAGAATGAACCTCATTGGTTTTTGCTGAAGCTCAAACATGCTGCGTAACATGAGAATGAACCTCATTGGTTCTCGCACGTCAAGCAAACATGCTTGAGCTTCCGTTTATCATTACTGATAGTGCAAAGTACCCATGCAAAATCAGTTTTTGTGTGTGTTTTTAGTAATTCTAAAAAAAAGTAAAAAAATAAAAAAAACCCTCTTCCTTTAATCCTCCCTTGTTTGGCTTATGCTACTCTGAGCAATGCCTGAACTTTGTATTTTGAGCACTTCTTCCGTTATTTTTGCTTCTTCACGATGACTCGCTTGCTGTAGTCCTCAGTTGTAAGTCGCTTTGGATAAAAGCGTCTGCTAAATGACTAAATGTAAAATGTAAATGTAATTGATGGTTTGGTGTGTTTGAGTGCTCATTGTTACAATTACACAGCAAAAGTTCAGTGACATTTTTATTTGTGCACGCACGGTAGAAAGCAAATACTGATACTGACATGATGACATACAGAGAAAATGCTACGCTTAAGCAAACAGTTTAGGCTACTATAAATGATGGCCGTGAAAGAGACTGTGAACGCATTGAATATGGTTAGTTGGTGAATAGCATAGGCTACTATTACACAGTATAGCGATAACGTTAAGCACACCAGAATAAAATATACACCTGGCCACTTCATGCGTCTTCTCATATCTGATTTATCAAAACGATTCCATTTACACTTGGTCACATAAATGTGTTTTCGCAAAACGAATTTATATCCGATCTTCAATTCCCGCGCTATATGCAGATTTAATGGAGTTCACGTCCCCGAAAGCAACAGTTATGAGCTGCATTTAATTGATCATCAGCTAATTTCAAAATCAAAGACAGCAATAAGAGAGAGTGACAACAGCTCTGGTAAGATCATTTTGTTTCTTTTCTTTTAATGAAGATGATTGTGTGTTAAGCGTCTGCGACTTACTTTCACTTTGATTTGAGATAGTTTGCACGTTGGCTTGATGAATAAATGCTCAGCTTCTCATCTGCGTTGATGCTTGTTGCAGTAGCACCGTCATATCTGACTACAACATGACATATAGCCTATAACACGCTCTCACACGTTTATTTTTTAGCATTGTTGGGAGGAGTCCAATTTACATATGTGGTTTCAACAACCAGATGCATTTACACTTGTCCAGTTTCATCTGGAATACGGCCCAGACCACCTCGGATTTAAATCCGTCTCGAATGCGTTTCGAAAGGGGAATTACACCTGGTCTCTTCACGATCGGATAGCTATCCGATCACAGAAAATGCATGAAGTGGCCAGGTGTAAACAGCTTACAATCTTGTAAGCTTATAAAGCGATCAAGTCTCCTCTGAAAATTTTGACTAAACAACTCAATTCATATGGATTAGTTTTACGATCTCTTTAGAAACTTTTTTAAGCGTCAGATTGCTAATTGCGTAGCTGTCAGTGAAGGCACAGAAATTGCTCAGATTTTATTACAAATATCTTATTTCGTGTTCTGAAGATGAACGAAATTAAATGACATTGATGACAGAATTTTTATTTTGGGGTGAACTATCCCTTTAAGTATAGAAAAGGCACCATTTTTTTCCACTTAAGCACTGGGTCAAAGGCAACAATACAATGTTACAGGTAAGTCACTGTTTTTGACGATTCCATTCCATTTTTTTCCCTTCCACTTTTTGATGTTTACAGATAAAAAAGACATTTAAATAGTTAAGATTGAGAATTAGCGTACAATCATCTTACAAAACAGTACAGCTAGGAAAATATGCACTCAACATTCTTTTATAAAAATGGAAAACCCTAGGCAAGTGTCTGTTTTTGCATATAGAATATTTGCCATTTTTCATAGAAATTACAAAATAAACAATGCAATCACACAATACTATTTCAGACATAAAAAAATCCATTGTGGAAAACAATAGGCTAATTATAATACCAATCCCAATCAAATTGACCAGTTTACCCCATCTATTTCCCCCCCCCCCCCCCCCCCCTTTTGAAACAAGTAGGGCTAGCCCTTCTGTTCAAAATGACAAAATAATGTCTTGTATAAGAATGTAAACCTCCTGAGGCTTGATTCACGAAAATCTTCTGAAGAAATAACTTTTTAAATTTTTAAAAGTCACCATGAAATCAAAATAGACAATTCTTATTTTCCGCAATTGTCCTATTTCTTATTAATTATTTATCCGTGCACATCAATATTTTTTTAATATTAAAGGTTCCCCTCATAATCATAATCTTTCATCAAAAAAACTTCCCCTCCCTCTTGCAACAACATTTCTTCTTTGATGAGGTGTTTACTTAGACCTAGAAATCTAGACGCACCCGCAGCCAGGGCAGTCTAGCAACTCTCCATAGACCTTCTAGCTGCAAAAACCTAAATTGGGTCAGGGCCAATCACGTCGTGTATAGAGCAGGCGGGGGCGGGCTTAACATATGACGACAGAGTTGCGACGGCTGCCCACTTGAAAACAAAGAATGGCGGCTGCGGATGGAGAACAGCGGTCTTTCGAATCGGCTTTGGCCGCGACTCTGGAGGACTTGGAGTTAAGTTTTTTCTTTAAGAAAAGAGCAAAGAACGGCACTTGGAGTTTTTCTTTAAGAAAAGAGCAAAGAACGGCACTTAAGTCATTCTTAAAAAAGGAAGAAGTGTTCGGAGTTTTGCTGGGCCGGATCTTTGTCGCTCTGACTACGTCACCTTCTTCGTTGCTCTGGTTGGTTTTTAGCGCTATCCTATTGCGTGCAGAGGGATTTTGAGAGACAACCGTTTTATCCCGCCCCTCGGATTGAGCCGCGTCTATGGAGAGTTGCCAGACTAAACATCTTGATGTAAGTCTGGCTTGCCAGGCTAGTGTTTACTGGCATGAGCACATAACAACCTTTCACTCATATCACTTGATGAAAATCAAAGGCCAAAGTTTTTGCTATTGTTGCAGATTATTGTAATAATCATAATAAGGTGCACACTAGTTTCATCGTGACCACCTTGACTGGAGCTAAGCACTCAACATCATGTTTTTAATGTGATGTGTATTTTTAATAGTTATTTTCTTAAAGAGCCTGTCTCAAGATGGATTGGTCTGTTGCATTCGTGATTTGACCTTTTTGCGATCTCTATGCACCCTGTAGCCTATATCTGTGTGTGTGTCATGTGTGCTGAATGCTGCCGAAAATGTTTAAAATTAATAAATTATTTGACTCGTTTTTGTAACGTTACTGAATTGTGACACATTTCAGAAGTCAAAAAAACACATGTGAAACTCCTACTTGTGTTTTTTCTGTAATCAGGATTGATCATTGTTCATATTATCGATTATTGGTGTCACTTCAGAAAACATGTTCACATCCCTGGTAGTAATATGTATTATATTTCGCTTGTGTTATGTTTTAATGCTTAATTACAACAGTTAATTGGAAACAACCAATACATTCATAATACATACAATGTTTTGTGAATCCAGCCCCTGGTCTCTAGACTATCTAGTCCCATTCTTCATCACTTCTGTTTTTTCCCTCATCCCTGGGTTACAGATAGAAGCCAGATGTTTAAATGCTGGTCCAAGATCGGAGAACAGCTCAGGATCAAACTCATTAATGGGCAGGGCTATGGGGTCAAGGTCTTCACATTTCTCAGAGATGTCCTCAAAGGCGTAAAGATGAGGCTCGTAATCAAGCAACTCATTTTCTAGGAACTGTATTGAATGCAGCCTCTGAAAGTTGAGAAATAAATTTGTTCAATGAATGAATGAATTAGTCAGTGTTGAATTGATCTGTTCCTTGTCTGTGGAATATTGAAGCTGAATCGGCTACTTTGGAACTTACAGTACCTGAGAAAGCAAGCTTTGAAGAGTAGATCGGCTGATGAAATAGGCACTCTGACTTCTATGCGAGCTCCGCCTGATCAATGTTGAACCCTAAGGGGTGTAAGGAAAGCCCTGTATATTACTGATTTTAAGATTGCACAAGATAACTATTTTACTGAACAATAACAAGTTTAGATGTGTTACAATGCTTAAGATTTACCTGGTAGCGGTTTTTCCACTGTATTTGTTTCCATATCTGTTTCTTCGGTACAGAAGACAATAGAGTATATATTGAACTTCTACTTTTACTTTTGAAAGGATCATTACATGAATTATTTTGAAATTAGTCCTTTTTAAATTATTGTGATAATTTCGTAAACGAACACTGCTGTATTACCTCAATAGAATTTGATCCCACTTGAACTGGGAGACTTCGAGGGGGTATAACGTTGCCAACCGGTGGTTTATTCCATGGAATTGGCGGGACCTTTATAAATGTAAATAATAGATGAACAGTCATTTGTTATCTTTGAAGAATTGACTTATGAACCAAAATCCAAATAAAAAAAGGAAAGCTTCGTTTAGCTTATCATAAGAAATCTTAATGTCAGATATTACCTTACAATCAGAGCCCGGTGTCTCAGTGTTAGAAGGCAGAAGGGCATTTGTCCCATTGTCTACCTTGTCTGGGACATTCCCGAAATTCACAGTCCCACAAGAGCAAGTGAGGGACAGCAACAGGCATGCTAATAGGAAAAATGACTTTTAGATTCAAGATTTAACTCTCTTACAAACAACATCAAATATTAGAAGTCTTAGTGCACTCCCACAAGTACTACAAAATCCTTGTTGTGCCAAAGGCTAAAAGGCTGTTAAAAAGTTCCTCAATATGTCCTGCCCCAAAAATAATAGGACAACACGGGATAAGAATTGTGTCTATTCATCACTTTTATGGGGAATTTACCAAAAACAAGTGCTTAACCCAAAATCATCAGCGCGGCAAAGATGGTAATTCCTATCGCACTACTTCCTACTTTTTGCTGTGTGTTGCGCTGCAGCAGACAGTTTGGTGAGACAGCACAATCACATGCAGCTACAGAGAGATTCTGGAGGACAAACTTGCCCTGCTTATCAGAGATTTTCACAATCAGTATGTACAGACTGGCATGAACGCTTTTATCCTTCACCAAATGCACTGTGATACCTTAAAGACAAAGTAAACAAAAGATGAAAGGTGAAGATTAAGGGTTTGGCATCAGAGCTTAGTAAAAGACCAACCAAATGTTAAGAACACTATGGGCCCTATCTGCACCCAGCGCAATTGACTTTGTACACCGACGCATGTATCAATCCTATTTTGCACCCGACGCACAGCGGACTTTTACCTCCACAGACCCACGTCGGTAAATTAGGCCGGTTCAGTGAAAAGAGGAGGCGTGTTCCGGCGCAAACGTTCCCTGGTGATATTTTGCAGTTTCAGAAAACAATTCCGCCACTGACCAGGAAAAACCTAGTCTAAAATCAGTGGTGTGTTGCGAGTGTTATTTATGGTATTTTAAGGGCGCCTGCTTGGCCATAATGTATCGTGTGCACAACACGCATACACCTTGATTCTCTCATCTACACAAACGCAGCAGTTTTCATTCTTGCAAATCATACATTATTACAAGGAAAAATATTAACACACGAGGGAAATCATTGTTGTGTCCATGAAGATGTGAAAAAATAAATCTAGCTTACACATTTACCCAAATTATTATACGTGTCATGATCCTGGCTCTCTCCTCCTTCTCTGTCTCCCTCTTGTGGTCACACACACACAGACACACACGTTCACTTACACACTCACACCCACTCTCTCGTCTTTTCATCACCCTCAGCTGTTTTCACTCTACATTCTCCGCGCTAATTTCCTTCCACCTGTTCCCTCTTTTCCTCTAATTGCTTCTGCTTCTTCTAGCTCTCACCCTCCTTGTCTCATTGTCAGATTATTCAATGCTACATGCGTATTGCATCTCGCTTACCTCTCGTGTCTTGTCCTGTCCTGTCCTGTCCTGTCCGTGAACTTACTGGAGCCGATTCTAAGACAGTATATTGATTATTGTGCTATTAAGTGTTCTCTGTTTTCTAATCAGCTGCCTGTCTCCGAGATCCCGAACAGCACCTGCTTCCAGCTACTGGATTTCTCTCTCAACTCGTGAGACCCAAGGCTCGCCACTCTCTCTCTGTTTTCTGGCTGCATCCTGTGCTGCACTGTCCCAGGAGAAGATTTCTGTTCTCGTTTATGAGCCAGCCGGCTATTCCTGTTTCTTCTACGGACTCTGCTGAACTTTCTGTTTGTTTTACATTTTGTGGACAGCTTCTAATTTACATTAAAGACATTATATTTTTGCCGTATCTCGCTTTTGGGTCCTCTCTCATCATAACAATACGCCTGTTTAACCGAAGCTAATTTGGGTGGGTTTCTCCAATCCACAATGTGACTTCTCTGTCTTTTACGGCCCCTGACGAGAACGTTGGTCTCCTCGGCTGTGAACCGCTCCTGGCGTGCGCCTGGCAAATCCACCGTTATAATAGCAATCCGCCATGGAATAAGCGCACCTGCTTTTAAATGGAGCGTGCCGTGAGATGACGCTCTGATTGTGGCCCCATATGATAACAATCATCACCTAGTGAGTTGAAAGTGGCAATGGAACAATTTTATTTACCATAGCTGGGGTCAAAGCTCCATTCACCCTTATGATCTCCAATTACTTCAAAACTGAATGGTCCGCTGTACGGATCTCCATCAGGGGTCATAGGCTGTGATCTCTGTACTTGACACTTCATCAGACTGACAGACAGAAACCACGTTCTCCTTTAACAAGGGGATATTATCGTTCTTGTCTTCGATGTAGATCTGAATTGTAGCAGTGCCTGTCATTCGAGGATGGTCATCTGGTGTGGAAATCAGAAATTCGAAGAGAGAAAAAAATAAATAACACTTATATAGAGCGGATAACAGTTTTAGTAAACTATGTAGGTGTTGTCTGCATTCGGCCTGAGACACTATGATAGACTCCAGTGTAAATAAGACACTACATAGGACACATGGTGTGGAAAATAGATGTTGGTTTTCACAGTTTTTTGCAAGCCAAATACAAAACATCCATATTGTATTACCCATCTCGGTCACTAGAACAGTGACTGTATAAGTCCCGTTGGTCACATGACTTGACTCTCTGTCCAATGTCTCTTTTACAAAGATTTCCCCGGATGTTTTTGTTTACTCTGAACCAACCTGCAGGATCTTGCCCAATAGAGTACCTGATGGGAGGAAAAAATAATTTTAACAAGCATATATCTGGATCCACCAGAGTGGCATCAAAAGGTTTTTGGACTCTTGTAGACATTTTAAGTCACAGTCAAAATGTATATGACATTATATTAGATAGAAAATAATCAACATAATTGTATTTAATTACTTTTAAGCAACTGGTGTCAAGGTGATTTTAAGAGAGGAACTCACTTCAGACACAAACATTTCAACCAGGTGTAGTTTCATTACATTCACACCAATATCTATTGTTTTATCATTTCAAACCTAACAAACTTCTTTGTACTATTTTTATTTTTAAATAAAATACCATATGGTTTTGACACTTTGTAATAGACTGCAACAACATCCACACATTTTTTAACTGTGGCTTTAGAGTCCAGATGGAGTAAAATGATTCTGGTGAAATTGAACACATGAGAAACATACTCTAGTTTGTGAGGACGTCCAGTGTCAGGATCGACTGCTGTCACTTTGTCCGCAAAAGCTCCAATAACACCATTTTCTTCCATAGCTATTTTCCTGTTTGGATCTAGGAAGTACGGAGGGTCATTTTTATCTTCCACTGTTATGGTAATATTAATAGAGGAATGGTTTTGATGGATTTGTGATGACAGTCCAGAGGCCATCTATAGGTTTAGCCTTCACCCTCACAAGAGAAATAAGGCTCTTCATTCTCTACAGAGATGGTGAGTTTATGTTCTTTTTGTTCTTCAAAGTCTAGGGACTGAATGCATAGAATTTAAATAAATAAATAATGTACAAAATATCATATAGCAGGTATGTGCTTGTTGCGTACTAAGAAATATACAAAATAATTTACAGTATTTTGATTTATGAATATTTTCCATTTTCAAAATAAATGCATCTCAAAAGCAACACTAAACGGCATAACCCTAAACCTCTAAAATTAATAGTGTTATTTAAGATAAATCATTTTACATTAATATTTTATCTACAATCGCTCAGCAACAAATAGACACAAAAACCTTGGATATTCACCATAACGCAATGTCATAATCACAATTTTCCCAGGGACACAAATCTTAATGTTGATCATCTTGCCCAAGTTAATGACCTCTAAATGACTCAGTATCCCTGAATAATAAATATATTTTTGTGATGATGAGATCGTGAACACTAGAATGACATTTACAGAGTAGCTTATAGTGTGTAAACATACCTTCATCACTGTGATGATTCCATCATTGGTCTTTGGATCAGTGTGGATGGAGAAAGTAACCACCTTTGTCCCTTGTATGGAGTATCTGACCCTCCATGCACCAGTGAGACGCGTGTCAGTATCAGTTGTGTGTATTTTGAGAGGGGAGGTACCATTTGTCCCCTCCATTACATTCGCTGAACCCTGAATGAGTTTGGAAATAAATAAGTGAATAAAAAAATTCCCCACATTTTTTTCAATGTTTACTGTCATTGTACAGACAACAAATATTGTTGTGTCCTGCAGCAGAAGGAAAGTCAGTTTTGGAACAGGGTGAGGGTTATTTTTTGACTACTATTTTAAAAGTGACTTTTTTCTGAGTAACTATTTGTAACTATACGGTATACCGTATGCAATTATTTGAAATATTATATATTGGACAGATTAACACTAACCGTTTGCCCTGTGATAACTGGTATATGGTTGTTGCCATCCAGAAGATTGATAATTATGGTTGCTGTGCTTGACAACTTTACAACTTCTCCACGGTCCTTTGCTTCAACTGTTATAGTGTATTTATTAGCCACCTGAAAAATAAAACATGTAGGGTGGTGCTGGTATGATATCACTTTGTAGGCCAAAACGCAGAAGGAGTTAGCATTTCGGGTTTCATCATCCCGAAGTCAATGTTTTTTTTTTTTTTTTATGGGTTTATGGTTAAATGTCTAAAATAAGGTGAAGACAAGCTCAAGACACTTTCACATTTTATTCTGTGACATAAAATACACCAGTTTTACCCCACTCATGATTTTTTTGAAGCTGTTACATGAGTTGTCTCGGTAACACTTTATTTCGATAGTCCACTTTAGACATTCTACTAACTATCAGTAACTTTGCAGCTACATGTCAACTAACTGTCATTAGAGGATTAGTAGACTGTCTGCTTAATATCTGCCAACACTTTATTTTGTTGGTCCCCCAACAACATAGTTGACATGTAGTTGAAAAGTTACTTATAGTTAGTAGAATGTCTAAAGTGGAATATCGAAATAAAGTGGAACCGTTGTCGGAAGCTTAGTGATGGTGACGTTGAATTTGTAGGACTGTGGTATAGTTTGTTTATATTCATATTCATCGTTTGTTTAAAATTCATTAAAGTTATTTAGTATTTATAGTAAATTATCTTGATGTATCATAAACTTTTATTGACCACAGAGCTTGTTTTTAGCGATAATCCAAAATCTTATGGGGAAATCCTATTGGGTTTTTGTAGATGGAACCAATGTAATGCTAACTGCCGGTTGGCCTACAAAGTGGCGTCATACCTGCATCACTCTATACTTTCATATACTCAAAAAGTTAACACGCTAACTTTAAATCACTTGGTAAATGTATTTTAAAGACATGTTTTCACATGTTACTTTAACACTGTGACTGGACTGTGATGGCTGTTGGTTTCTCAGGCACTAACAAGATGGCTCATGTCTTGTTACAGCAATATTCCAATGTTAGCCTGACACACAAGTTTTACAGGCATGAATATGCCATAGGCCAGTATGCTATAACCTGAATGCACTGTGCAAGTAACAAGAAAGTAATACTATATGCATTGAGTAATCATCCCTGTACTTGCAAATTATGCCGCCTTTGTGCTTTTTACCTCATAATCAAAGCATCCTTTAAACGACATTGCACCACTGTCTCGGATATAGAATTCCGAATTTTTAGTGGCTGGAGTGACGGAAATGATTTTGTAATCAATGGTGGAATTCAGACTTCCCGGTGCGTCCTTATCAATTGCTAATACACCTACAACAAAACTACCTGCAAACAGATAATATAAAGAAAATTACTTAATTCCTTTGTTTATGGAATAGATCTCCTGGAAATTAAAATGTTATTACAACATGTTTCATCCAAACAATTACAATTAAAATGGACTGAATTACGTTTCAAAAATTATGCAAAGTTATTGTGTTCATGTAGTTCAAACAGTAGAGAATGGTGCAAGACATGCATTTGATTTGAATACAGTGATATAAACATCTGCAAGATTCACAAATGTAAGTTTACGATGAAAAATACAAATTTATAAGCTGTAAACTGTTGTGACTAGATCATTGAATTAGTCACTGGAACTTGAGAACCGAAGTAGAATGTTTTATGGAGAAATGTGGATCAAGCGATTAATTGAAAATATGTGACTCACAAGAAGCATTTGTTCACAAATTGGACCCCCTTACTTCTCTTAGGTCAACAACAACTCAAACTGTCACACAAAGCTTGTGTGGCATGGAAAATTTAAGAAATATAGTAAACACGTCGTACGTATAGACCACCTTCATAATACTTTCATGATGTTCTTTTTGTAGTTTAAATCCAAATTCGTTGTATAGAAAAGAGCAGCCAGTATTTTGTTTAAAATTCCACAGAAGAAAGAGATTTATAAGGGTTTGTAACAACATGTATGTGAGTAAATAATACACTGTTTCCGGTAACACTTTACAATAAGGTTTACACCATGAGCTAACAAATATAGTATTCTCGTCGCTTGATAAACTTAAGGTTGAAGTGACTGTAGTCACTTGGACTATTTTAACGATGTCTTTACTAACTATTCTGGGCTAGCAGCCTATGAAGGAGTGAGCCAGCTGTCAGATTCCATTAAAAATATCTTAATGTGTGTTCCGAAGATGAACGAAAGTCTTAAGGGGTTGGAACAACATGATAATAACAACATGAGAAATTACTAACATAATTTTTATTTTTGGGTGAACCCTTTAAGTATATCATCTAAAAGTCAACAAGACCAAACATGTCGTTTGTTGAAAAAAACGCCATAGGCCCATAGAATTCGCATATTAAGTTGCAGTAAATCAAACCTAAAATACTTACAGTTGATGAAAATACAGTTAAGCAATGATACTGACCTTGTTTTGCTGCTTCACTTATATTGACATTATAAACTTTCCTCTGGAATATCGGCGGGTTGTCATTGATGTCCAGTATGTTGACCTCCATGCCTAGTTGTGTGTCTATGGCCGAGTTGGACTCATTTTTTGCTTGAAAGGTCAGCTTTGAAATGGTAATGAAATTAGTTTTAGACCTTCATATACGATCTGATTAAAAAAATAAAAAATCTGACTCCTCTTACCATCAGAACACTGTACTGCTCAAAGTCGACTTTACGATGGACTTTAATGCGTCCTGTTTTCGAATCAATAGACAGGACACCCTTTGGGTCTTCATCCACACCCTTGCCTTTAAGTATGAACTCCACTAAATAGTTACGGTCCAGTTTAATCTAGAATTTGAATAAAGGAATTTTCTCAGGAAGGCAAGTTTTATAACATTGTTTGTGGCATAGAATACATATAGTTTCATAGCAGCTTTACATAATACATGTAAGAACTTATTTACCATGATTTCTTTTCAAGAATTTGAGTTTTTTAAATTTAGTCTTGAGTTCAATCTTAAGAAATAACTGGCTTACTGAAGAAAACTTTTATTCAGTATATTAAAATAAAAAAGAAAATACCAGTTTGTCTGGACCCTGCAACCAAAAGGCTATACCAGCCCAAATCTAAATGTTTTGTATTATTTTATGATTTAAAACCCGCAGTACATTATTTGCGAGCATTGATGCTTACCTGCCCCAATTCATAAGGGAAAGGTCCCGGGTGTTCCTCCACAATGTCAAAGGAGTCTATAATCCATGATCTTTTATGGCGTCTGAGAGGTTCTGTGCTACACAGACAGATAATTCCCTTTCAACAGAAACAGTGTGTGTTATGGCTTTAAACAAGTTATATGCAAGCAGACAAAAACAAGATTGATCAAGAGCAGATCCTATGATCAAATCACAGACAAAATCTGTATTTTGGGAATAAGAATGTGATATGCAGTGAAACGTGGTATGCCATTATTTATAAGATGGGGGTAGTGTATGGGTTTGTAACCCCAAAACAATCCATCTGCTAAACGAAAAGGTAAGATAATTAGTTTCGCAAAAGCAGTCCATTAGATGAAGTTATAATGATGCCACAGCTTTGTTTTACCATTCAAAATGCCTTTCAATCATTAACATTCAGATCATTTTTAGGCATTTCTGTCATGAAGGCAGGGTCTTTTTAGTTATTTTTTGCGTAAATTTGAAACTCCTTGAGCTTGTACTGTATATGTTTACATGAGAATATTCAAAGTTGTGAAACAGGTTTGGGAAAGCCTATACTTGACTCTCCTTTGTTGCTGTTTTTCTCAACTGACCCCCAGAAAGAAAAATCACCTTGATAGTGGCTAATGTTTCAGGAATACACATATAAAAGCACAGTCATACGATGTCTAATAATATTCATTCCAATCACCTGCACAGATTATTCATTACAATCAAGACTAAAAATGTCCCAAGAATCAAAATATCGGAACAAATACTCAAGGAAAAACACAGATAGAAAAGTATTCATGAGGTAACATGAATCAACGGTTTTGATTAAATATAGAACGTTTTAATTTTATTTATTTATTTGGAATTAGGTTAGACCAACGTAAGTAATTTAAGGGCCAGTTGAGCTAGAAATAACTCCTTATTGTAACAAAAGCACTTTAGCATTTACTATTTCTTTCCTTTGCAAAACAATGTAAAAAAAAAAAAAAAAAAAAATTTCCAAGCAAGTCATAGAACTACATTTTTGATTTAAAGATCTTAACCTATTGTATTACTGACAGAAAGACAAACTGTACTTACCACAAGCACCAAATAGTTGAACATTGTGGCCATCAGTTCATAATTTGAGGCAGAATGAAGTAACACTGTATCTCATGAACTCGTACGCTCAGATCTGCTTCTGCTTGGACTGAGAGCACAGTCATTCCTGCGTAGAGCAGAAGAGCTCAGGTAACTACACCCTCGGGCAGTGTTAGTTACATAGTCTCATTATGCAGTATACTCATGTAGACATTATAGAGAGAGACATTACATAATGAATCTATAGGGGATAGATAGATAGATAGATTAGATAGATAGATAGATAGATAGATAGATAGATAGATAGATAGATAGATAGATAGATAGATAGATAGATAGATAGATAGATAGATAGATAGATAGATAGATAGATGAGAAACATGTTTAATCATTTGCTTTCCAGTACAAATATCTAAACATTCTTATGACAAGATAAAATTATTTGAGAACTTATTTGAGAATTACATTTTTTTTAGGTAATATTGTGCAAAATAACATTTCAGAAAATACACCTTCAGCTGATATTTCTTACCCTGATGGCATATAGTTTTTTTTTTTTTACAAAAGTTTGTTATATTTTATTCAAAACAAAAGAAAATAAATGCGATTTTTGTAGTGAAGTCGAATCACATCCAAATCCAAATTATATAAACTGCAGAAGCAGTCACTCAAGCCCAACCAGGTGTCAGTCAACCACCCGTTCATACTGTAGGTCATACCTACGATCACACCTGCAACATCTGCATAACCAGTCAGTGCCTATAACCACGGGGAGACGTCACAATTTTAGTGACCAAAATTGGTCCATCAAGCTCCAAAAAGGGCTAAAACACAATAAATCACGGAAGTAGCCCATAAAACGTTTTAGACTTTGTCCAAGTACTCTGAAGTCATGTTGTGTTTACTGATGTCAAACCGGTTTAGTGCCCAATTTTGAATCAACTAAAAATGTATGAAATGTATTACATTTCATACACTAAATAAAGGAATACTTTGGACCAACTTAAAAAATGCATTATTTTTTTCTCATATCATGTTTATGCCTTGGTTAAAACTCTAAATTTTGTTTTAATATTAATACCAATGCACAGCAGCAACGTTCGTTCAAGAAGCAAACTAGATGAACGCTTCCTGCCCTCTCATTCACAGCCTCAATGCCGGGGCCTTCCGTTTTTCCCCGATCTCCACACTGAGGTGTCGAGATCTGGTGATAAACCTGTTTCATATAGAGTATATAATCCACAAACGTCACACTATTCCTCAATCACAAACTAAAAAGAGCACAGTTATGGGGAGATGCCAAAGGTGGAAGAGACGCTCGCGAGCTATCTCTCCCCTGAATCAGCATCTTCCCTTAAAGGGGTGGTTCAGGATTTTGGACATCGGACCTCATTTTCATGTTAGCCTAGTTGTTATTCATCAGTGGAGACAGTTTTCAAAAAATTTCATCCAGTCCTTCCAGTTGCATAGTTCGCCGATGCTAGGCTAGCGCGAGTCAACGGTATCTGCTAGCCTGCCATTAAAAACTGTTTTACCCACTCCACAGTACACCAAAAGCAAATAAATTATAACGCCAGACTGTCGATGTAAATGTCTGTTGAGAGAATAATGTTAGAAATCAAACTACCCTTTCATTGCATTGCAATAGTTATACTTTGTTCCCTGTATTTATTAGCACAGTCTACAGCAGCGGCGGAGTGATATTAAGTTACCTAGGCAACCGAGAGAGTCTCCACATGACGCAAGTGTATTTACCTGCCGCTGACACTCATCACTACAGAAGTGATTTCCCTAAGAAATCAACATAGGACTATGGCCACGTTTGAAAGCCATGCCAATGTTTCAGACTTTGGAGACGAGAAATGTGTTTTATTCAACGAACTGTACATGTATGAGCCGGAATACACAGACGAAGAACTAATCGAGATGGATGCTAAAAGGGCAGAAATTGAACTGTAACGTTATCTCCACTAACGTTGTCATTGTCATTCTATCAGTTATGAAAGGGACTAGCTTCATAGATAGCTATAGTAGCCTAACAAAAGGTATTACCTGTTCATCTGCTGTTGGTGCATATGGAAAGACGGCTGGAACTGCATTCCTTGTCAGTGACTTATGAACGTTTCGATTATGGGGTTTTTCAAAGTCGTCTGGTCTACAAATTCGCAACTTTAATAGTCTCTGCCGGTGTCTCGTTGTCCAAGCCAGCAGAAAGAAGCCACAGTTGGTTCCTTTCTGGATCTCTCAATGGAAACTTTTTGCATGACCATCTATTTGGTTTATTTTTACAATTTCAAAATGCACAACGAATCACCATGTTGCCAATTCCTTAGTTTACAATCGAATGTTTTTCAATATCTTTGTTCAAGGCTACTACTAGCTAGCTAGACGTCCCGTCTGTACTCTGTAGTGCGCGCTTCTGGTCTTTGTTTACTTTTCGGCCCAGTACTACTAACCGGAGCAAAGTAAAATTCCGCCGCTGCTGAGAAACTAGTTCCTGTAAATGTAATGCGATCATTGAGATGTAAGAGTATCGGTACTTTGATTTCTAACATTATTCTCTCAATAGACATTTACATCGACAGTCTGGCGTTATAATTTATTTGCTTTTGGTGTACTGAGGAGTGGGTAAAACTGCTTTTAATGGCAGGCTAGCACATACCGTTGACTCGCGCTAGCCTAGCATCGGCGAACTATGCAACTGGAAGGACTGGATAATTTTTTTTGAAAACGGTCTCCACTGATGAATAACAACCAGGCTAACTTGAAAATGAGGTTTGATGTCCAAAATCCTGAACCACCCCTTTAAGGCCCCGGTATTACCCACCAAGCCAGTCAGAACAACATCTGCATTGGTGGGCCGTAATGCTTATTCAGCTTCTTGTCAGACTGCAGCATGGCTCCACACTATGGCGCTGCTGCAGTCCTATCAGGCTGAATTGTTAGGAGATCTTGATGAGGGCTAGGGAATTGGCCCGAATGCGGTTTGCGAACTGTGTCGGGCCACAGATTTGTCTCTCAGGGCCACAAAGGAGACGGCTAAAACCATCAGCCGGTCTGTGGCAGCCCTAGTGGTCACTGAGAGACATCTATGGCTTAACTTAAGCAATATTAAAGAGAAAGACAAAAACTTTTAATTGATGGCCTCTTTGGCAACGCAGTGAATTTGGTTGTCGAGAGGTTTCAGCAATCAGTCAAACAGGCAGCTGATTTCCAGAATCTCCTCCCCTGCCGCTCGCATTTCTCCGGGGCTGATGAGCGGGAGCAGCCCCAAATATCAAAAGCCAGCTCCTCACACCGTGCCACACAAAAAGTTACATCGTGCCCATAATATACACGCAGAGCGCAGATTACTTTATAAAATATTGTTATATTGATAATATTATAAATATGCAACGTGATTGCGCGAGTAACGTGACGCATGCAATGCATTAGGTGACAGTTGACCATGCAGAGCATCAGGGAGAAGTTGGAGCGTGGGGAGTTACTAAAAGTTCCCAATGCTTCGGGAAAAGCTGCATTTTGAAAGAGTTTTGATTTGATTACCACAACAAACAATGAGCCTGAAGTCTTCAACAGTGGATGCTATTCTTTTTCTTCACAGCTCTCGCGAATAAACAGTGAATGAGACAGCCTACTCAGTTCAACGGATTTTTAACTTATTTATTATTTTTTTCTATTATTATTTAACTTTAGTCAGTTGGCGAAGAGTTCTTTGAAACGTTGTTCTTCAGTAAAGTTACTTAACATCAAAAAAAATCTTTATTTACTGCTGGATCACATTTGGCTATATGATATTTGTCATTTCCTGTCTTGTGCTAAGGGTTGTAGTCCTATGTAGTTCCCTATCAAGGGAACTCCCGCTGCGTAAAACTCTTGTGGGAACACCTCCGAGTGTTGCGTTATGAAGCACGTGTATAATCAGTCGAATGAATGAGCGGGACATCATAGGTGACGTCATAGACCAGGAAACTATAAAGCACCCCTGAACGCAGTGCGTGACAGCTTCTGTTTTCTTCAGCAAGCCCTCTCTGTATTTGTCCTTTGTCATTTTTACTGTTGTCTGTCAAAGTCAGACCCACAATATATATATATCACTATGGCGAGCAAGCAAGATTACAAGCGTGTTGTTCCCTGCCCTCGTTACATCACGGGTGGGGACACACATCAGCTTGTTTGGGAGTGGAGCATGCCCAGTCAGTTCTCGAGGGAGCTGACTGTGAGCATTGCGAGCGGCTGTCCGTGAGGACGCTCCACTCTCGCCGGGCGTTCTTTGAGGAGGACGGTTCGGTTCGCACTCCCCGAGGTGCGGCGAAACGCATCTTGGGGTTCGCAGGTGGATCTAGCAGCGGGGTTTGAGACGGGCACTGCCTTATCTCAGCCTTTACCTGCTGGATCCAGTGTCTCTGACCAGAGGGAAGCCTGCCCCGCGTTTTCTTCTCCCCGGGTTGAGGCACCAATGCTGCAGCTATCCAGTTCCGAGGAATTGGATGCTGCCAGTATTGATACAGGGGATTATGAGTCTTCGCCAGCTCATACCTCTGGTGATGAGGAGCTTATGGAGGTTTTATCTCGCGCTGTAGCTAAATTAAATATTGACTGGCCAGCCGATGATTCTGATTGTGATTCAAAGAAAAGTTTACTAGATGATCGCCATTTCCCATCTAGATCACAGCCTCCCCGTCGGGGACACCCGTTTTTTCCCGATCTCCACACTGAGGTGTGGAAATCGTGGAACAAACCGGTATCTTTCAGAGTTTTTAATCCTCAAACATCTAATTATAGCAATGTTAAAGGTATTAAATATTTTGGTTACATGGCAATGCCTCAGGCTGAAGAGACACTTGCGAGCTATCTCTCTCCTGAGTCAGCGTCATCACTGAAAGCCTCGACATTACCCACTAAACCATTAAAAGCTACATCATCGTTTGTGGGTAAAGCGTATTCGGCAGCAGGTCAGGCAGCAGCGTGTTTGCATACTATGTCTATTTTGCAAGCTTATCAAGCCAACTTGCTGAGGGATATTGATCAACGCGAGGAAGTTAGTGCTGTCGCGCGACAGATTTATCTCTCCGTGCCACCAAGGCAGCCCTGGTGGCCACGGAGTGCCATTTATGGTTAAATCTTTCTGAAATCAAGGATAAAGATAGATCTGTTTTTCTGGACGCCCCGCTTTCTCCTTCAAGTCTGTTCGGCGATGCTATAAATTGTGTCGTTGATAGGTTTCAAGAAACAAAAAAACAATCTGCTGCGTTCCAGAAGTTTCTTCCTCGCCGGCCTACGAGCTCCTCACAGCACAGAGTGCAACAGAAACGTAGCGTCGCCGCGCGGGCTCCTCCACAACCTGGGGAGTCTGGGTGGCGGTCACAGGCGAGGCCATCTAGTGGTAGGCAAGATCTGAGGACTGTCATATCGAAGAAGGCTTAGTCTAAGAATAAGTCCTGACGCCTACGGTGTCAAACTTCTGAGGGTGGTCCCCTCCGGGGAGGGACGGTTTCGAGTAATCGTTCCTCCTCGGCGCCCTCTGCTATGTGTTATTTCATTTAAACCCTGCAGATAGATTCTCGCCTTCGCCTGCTTTCTCCAGCACGTTACAATATTCTCTACTGAATGTTTATGCTTCTCTGTAAAGTACAGTCTGCATTCATTTTTGTGGGCATGGTTGTTGGTGGTGGTAGTTATGTTTGAGGCCTATAATAAAAGTTTACCTCTTAGTACCGCTTGTATGTGTGTGCGCATGTAGCAGAGACAGCGTGCATCGGAGAGTGCGAGTCAGGGCCAGGTCAGTATTAGGGCTGGATTTTTTGGAACCACGCATGATCAGGGTTTCACAGCGATGCCTACATGCCCTGGTTATGTGGAAGAAACCTTGGGTCCTGTCCCAGGGCCACGTGTTGGGAGCTTCTTGTCATAACAGGATGCTAACGACAGATGCCTCCCTCATGGGCTAGGGAGCAATCCTGGAAGGATGCTCGAATCAGGGTCTGTGGAGGGACCATCATCTCTTCTGGCACATCAACCGCCTAAAGATGTTGGCTGTATTTCTTGCTCTCAAGAATTTCCTCCCAGACCTCAGGGGCCACCATGTGCTGGTCTACACAGACAACACATTGGTGGTCACCTATATAAATCATCAGGGGGGGCTTGTGCTCGAGTCCGTTATGCAAACTGGTGCACCAAATCCTCCTGTGGTCTCAGGGGAAGCTGCTATAATTTAGAGCAGCTTACATCCCTGGGGGTCCAGGATATAGAAGCAGACATCCTGTCGAGAAAGGGGCAGAGCCCGGGGAATGGAGGTGGTGGAGCATATATGGAGGGTGTTCGGCCAGGCTCTAGTGAATCGGTTTGCGTCTCGAGAGACGTCTGTCCACTGTCCACTCTGGTTCTCCCTCACGCATCTAGCTCCTTTCGGACTGAATGCGATGGTACAGACGTGGCCGAGGCTACTTTTTTGTATGTTTTTCCCCCGATCGTTCTGTTCCCCGGAGTTCTGGTGGCCAGGCCGAGTTTGGTTCCCTGATTTAGTGTCTCTCCTCGATGGGTCTCCTCTGGAGCTACCCGGCAATAGGGACCTTCTGTCCCAAGCAGAGGGCTCCATTATTTACCCTCGACCAGAACTGTGGAACCTGTGGGCTTGGCCTCTGAGGTGGCTCAGCTCATAGGGACAGATCTCTCAACTGAGTTTGTGGATTCTACAATTCCATTCTACAATCCAGAGCTCCCTCCTTGAGGAAACTTTATGCCCTGAAGTGGAGAGTCTTTTCCTGGTGTAGTGACCGTCAGTTGGACACAGTTAACTGCCCGGTTGGTACAGTGCTGAACTTCCTGCAGGAGCGGTTCACTGCAGGTCAAACCTCGTCCACTTTAAAGGTTTATGTGGCGGCCATAGGTGCTTAAAACACATTCCGTTAGGTGGAATGTCTTTTGGTAAAGACCCCTTTGTATCCCGTTTCCTCTGTAGTGCTTTGAGGCTGAGGCCTGCAGCTCGTACCAGGGTGCCGACATGGGATCTGGTCATCGTCCTTCAAGGCCTTTCCCAGGCTCTCTTTGAGCCTTTGGAGGAGGTTTCAGCTAGGTTTCTTACATTGAAGGCTCTGTTCCTCCTCGCCATCTCATCTCCTAGAAGAATATGAGATCTACAGGTATTGTCGGTTGCAATACCCTCGTGCTTGGAATTTGCGCCTGGCATGGTTAAAGCCTTCTTTCACCCTAGACCAGGCTATATTGCCAAGGTCCCCACTAATGTGGCTAGATCAATTGTCGAGTCACATTTATTTATATAGTGCCTTTTACAGTACATATTGTTTCAAAGCAGCTTTAAAGAGATAACAGGAAAATAATGCAGAAAAGTTTGTTTCCAGAAGAAAAAAGCATCAAAGTCCAGCTTAAGTAAATTCAGTGGTTTTCATTTTTGTTTAAAAAAAGTTATTATTTAGTACATATATATATATATATATATATATATATATATATATATATATATATATATATATATATATATATATATATTAGGGGTGTAACTGTTCACAAAATTCACGGTTCGGTTCGATACGACACAGTGGTGTCACGGTTCGGTATGTTTTCGATACATTAAAAAGAAAGAAATGCCAGAGACATTTCCTTGATTTTTAATTTACTTAAAAAAAATTAAAAAATTAAATAAGGGTGAGTTTTCCTACATCTTGAAACTTTTAGTTTTATAAATGGGGGTAATCTTTGAGGGATGACCAAATCATGTTTTAGTCATTACATTAAAAATAACATTGTATGATAATATTTGAAGTGCTGGAAAAATATGTGTGAAGTACTTGAAAGCATTTCACTATTCCTGCCAAACTTCCATGGTTACAGTTAGTGTTACTACATTAAATCCATGGTGAATGTTGCTGATTTGTGGACTTAAAGCATATAACTAGTTCATTCACGGCACAATGTTTCTCCTGGTTTTCACCTCAGCGCTGTTTGATCTAATAGAGATCTACGGTTAATAACGGAGAAATTTTAATGCTTCTCACTAGATCTCGCAGCGATGTTATTACTTCAGTGGCGAATTCAAATGCTTTCTTTACTGGATCTCTTAGCACTGTGTATTGTCGCTTGATCAAGATCGGCTCGTGCTAACGGCTGCACTGACATTGGTCCAAACTGATAAACTGTCTGTGAAGCACAAAATAATGAGTAGCGCAGTTTCGTCCTGCTTGTTGGGCAACGTTGTGGTGTCAGCGTGACTGCTAACAAAATTTTGGTCGCACTGAATCATTTGGTTTGTAATACGTACCGAACCGAAAAATCATACCGAATGGTTCAATACGAATATGTGTATTGTTACACCCCTAATATATATATTATACATATAGGCCTATATTCATATAGCTGCTCTGGAGTAAACTGTGATGTCAACTACGTACAACTACGTAACTCGCTGCTTCACTACCATAGTACGATGCATCATTGGAGAAATCAACTAGCTAGTCATGGCTGTTTCCCGAAACCATGTTTTCGCAAACCATCTTGGTTTATGACGTCACACACGTGGTGGAGTAATAACTTCTTTTAATGAAACTGTTTGAGATCGAATTAACGCTAAATGTTTTTGATATAAATTACAGAAATGGCATCTGAGGACTATTTCTCATTTATCTCAGTTATTTTGCTTTATTTCCAGATTCAATCATAGGCTCGTTCTTACGTAGTAGAGCACGTTCGCACATCCGCACTCTTCAAAAAACGACGCTTTAAATCTCTTGACAAACTAAAAGACGTAAATGACATTTGATTGTATTCTAAAGAAAAGATACAGATTGTACTGAATGTTAGCTTGCTTATTTGACTCAAGATAATGATTTATTAAGTCCACGTCATGTAAACTAGAAACTCTGCTTCTAACGACATGTCGAGAGCATATGACATAATTTATATATATTTTTAAGATGGAAGAATGTGGTTTTACAGATACTAGAAACGTGACTTTCAAATGAAAGATTGGTGTCAAAGAGCACACCTAGGTTCCTAACCGATGACGGTGTGACTGAGCATTAAGTGTTAGAGACAGTATTCTATAGGTTATTACGTGATAACTGGTTGCAACAGTTGCAATGTGCAATTTTAACAAGCTATACACATTTAAAAACATTTGTGCTACAAACATAACAACTGAATTTTAACAAACACTATACAAACTGTAAAACACTAAAGTGCAAAAGAAAGTGCAAAACAACATTGTCAAAATGCAGAGGTTGGAATTTACTTGAGTAAAAGTAATTTTCTTACTCAGAGTTCACAAGTTCAAAAATACCAAGTAATAAAAAAACTGTAAATATATATATATATATATATATAAAATAAATTTTTAATCAAGGACATTTCTCTTGCATTTCTTTCTTTGTGCTGTATCGAAAACGTTACACCCCTAGTATGTACTGTCTGTAGTAAATGTAACACTGAACAAAAAAAGGCCTAAGTCATTATGATGAATGGTGTGAAAATTCATAATTTTCAGTGTTTTCCATTCATCATAGTGTTTTACATTGAGCACATCAATGTTCAACTGGTTCTTATAAATGTCTATTCATATGATGGTTTGTGTGTGTGTCATTTGAAAACAAAATACCATTTTGAGAAGAAATAACATTGTTTTGAATATAAAGTTTCATTTTGCAGGATAATTGAGGGGTTTTGCCCATTGTGTGTGTGTTATTTGATTTGTGTGTAGAGTTCTGTGGATATGAGGCATGCTTTCAGAAAATGTGTGTAAACAATAGAGAAAAACTGTAACTATGAAAAGAACCATCAGCTTATCATTATCAAAGCACCTCATTAAATGTATACTTGCATGGCATTTGCAGGGAAACATTTCGTGAAATTTCCGAAGAAGGATTTTTGATGGTCTCAAATATGAGTCTCAATCGATGTCTTCGGTTTTGACTGAAGTAATGGTGATGAACTTGCGTGGTTGGTTTGACTGTTCTGGTTAAAAGTTTTCTCTCTCTCCATGAGCACAGGGCTGAGCAGATGCAGATTGTGACCTGCCGGCCCTGGGCCAGAGAGGCCATGCAGGCATCCAAGCAGGGCCGGCGATTGCTATAGGCGAACTAGGCGGTTGCCCATGTGTTGGGGACGCACCGATGCGGGCGGATGACGTGACAAATTTTTTTATTTTAATTAAATTCAATTAATTGGTTGAGCCAATCAAATAAAAAATATATGTATACATTGTTAAATATTGTTATCTGACTATACCTACATCCAAAAAAAGAAAATAGGGGAATGATATTACATGCGCTTCATGACATGAGGCACACGCGCGCGGTCTCTTGCTCTCTCTCCCTCTCTGCCGTGCATGCGCTACGCGGTTTGGAGCACAGTCTCTGTCTCACGGGCGCGTTCGCTCTAGATTCCGGAGATTTTAACTAATTTGCGGGCATCAGTGAGCCGCTATCAATATGCGGGAGACTCCCAGAACTTTCGGGAGACTTGGGATGCCTGCATTTCTATACTGAAATAATATCGGCATTATAATTATAGATTTTTCATTAGGCTATTTTTTTGGTGCTCCCTCAGCTCTTGGTGCCCTAAGCATAGCTCGTGATGCGCGTGGTGGGAGCGGCGGCGTGGTCCTATAGTCGTCACCCTGACATGAGTGCGTAGAGTTTGCCTATAATGTAAATGACTTGTTATTTTATTCGAGCTTTCTATCTATTTGCTAAAAAATAAAGTGAAATAGGCATTCATTCGTAGTAGGCTAAATAGCAGCATGTTGAAATGATGTGCCAAAATGCGTTTTCTATTAGGCTACAATGAAAATATTGTACAGTAGCCTATCAGATAAAGTCAAGTTTGCCAAAGTGCGTTTAATTTAGGCTATTTGTTTATTTTTGTCCCTGTGCGCCTATCAGAGACGGAGTTCACTGATGATATTCTGAGGTAAGAGCTTTCTAGTCTCCGTGCCTTGCATCGCCCAATCAGCGGATGGCGGGCGGGCGGGTGCGGTTTTGAAAATTGGTCAAAAACATTGGTGGGGATGGATGGCGGACGGATGATGACTTTTGTGATGCGGTTGCGGATGAAATAATAGCATATCTGCGCATCTCTAGGGCGCGGGCTCCCTCTAGGGTTGCCGTTACGTTACGGGGGCGCAAAACTCAATCTCGCTAAGGGCAACCAAAGGGCTGGAGTCGGCCCTTCATCCAAGGAGTGAGGAAGTTGGAAGAGTAGATGGCTGCCCATTCAGTAATGGAAAAGTTGCAGTTTTCCTCTGAGTTAGATTGAAGAAAATACAGTCTGTGGTCACAACCTGCCGGGGCCCATGGGCCCCTGTGAGGGTCCCCACAGACATCAACCCGAAGAAGCAGCAGTTGAATCCAGAAGAAGAGAGAGTGAGTCACTGTGAATTTGTCTCTAATAAAGCCTACGAAAAAACGCACCTCTCCGGGTTTGCTTGACCAATGAGAAGGGTGGAATTTCCAAGCGGGAAAATTCCTCTGTGGTTGATTTATGAATCCTTGTTTTAAGCGTGCTCATTTGCATGGGCAGCTGGGTTGGTTTCTGATGAAGAAACTAAGAAAGATTCTTGTAATACTAATATGTTGCGCAGCTATCGACATATCATGTACACAATAATTTCGTTCTTCAAAGTACCAATTTATAGAGACCAAACCTATAGGCGAGGTTACATTGACCGTTGGTTCTATCATACAATACACAGTATCAAAAATAAGAATAATAGAATTAAAAGACACTACACAAGACAGTAAATCATTCACACAATGTTCTGGGATGCATGCTCATTTATAGATCAGTTCGATAAATGAATGCCGGATTGTCTGTTTTAATGTCTGTAGGTTCTAATGGCAGGGGCCCTGACCACATTTTTAACAGCAATAAAACCAACTTATCTGATCGTAGTCATGGTAACTAAGACCTTCTTAAGGCCTTTTTATGCTTCTGCGTCATATCGACGGCGTACCCCCGCAGACCCTTCTGCGTCGACGCGAACCCCTCCGCCGTAGCTCGACGTGCACCTCCAAAAAATTGTAACTACGCGTCGAGGCGACGCAGACCACAAGGGCTGTGATTGGTCACACCCCCACCCCCCTAGCGTTCTGGCGGTGAAATGCACCGCGATGCAACACAACCCGACGCAGAACCATAAAACGGCCACGACGCCGTAGGAGTGACGGCGTAGCTACGGCGTGGAGTTGACGCAGAAGCATAAAAAGGCCTTTAGTCTTAGTTATGACAGAGTGAGTTTTAAATATCATTTGTTAACTATAACAAATACTTAATAATAATAATATTAATTCATTACATTTTATATAGCGCTTTTCTCGACACTCAAAGCGCTTTACATAGAAGGGGGAATCTCCTCAACCACCACCAATGTGCAGCATCCACCTGGAATGCGATGGCAGCCATATTGCGCCAGAACGCCCACCACACACCAGCTTCCTGGTGGAGAGGAGACAGAGTGATGAAGCCAATTAGTATATATAGGAGGATGATTAGGAGGCCATGATGGACAGAGGCCACTGGGCAAATTTGGCCAGGATGCCGGGGTTACACCCCTACTCTTTCGAAAGACATCCTGGGATTTTTAATGACCACAGAGAGTCAGGACCACGGTTTAACGCCTCATCCGAAGGACGGCGCTCTTTGTTAGTATAGTGTCCCCGTCACTACACTGGGGCATTAGGACCCACACAGACCACAGGGTGAGCGCCCCCTGCTGGCCTCACTAACACCTCTACCAGCAGCAACCTAGTTTTCTCAGGAGGTCTCCCATCCAAGTACTAACCAGGCTCAGCCCCGCTTAGCTTCAGTGGGCAACCAGTCTTGGGCTACAGGGTGATATGGCTGCTGGTGTCTACTTGTGTCTGATGTGTCTCAGTTGTTACACTTGTTAACAAATGGGACTTGCAAAGTGTTACCTATGAAATGTATCTATGTTTCTAGGTTATAGCTAAAGAAACCTGTAATATTTTAATGTTTCAATTATTTTCTGTAGACTTCGTTCTGTAGAACTTCTCATTTTAATATATTCATATTTATTTCATTTAGCACATTTCAGTTCAGCACTGTTTAACTTAACACTTAATAAGTATAACACTTATTAAGTGTTAAGTTAAACAGTGCTGAACTGAAATATGCTAAATGAAATAAATATGAATATGTTTTTTATATATATTGTCATGATTCATGTCTGTGTTCCCCTGTCTTGTCCTATGTTTAGCAGTTCCCCGTTATGTTGATTAGTTCCCAGGTGTTTCTTATTAGCCCCTTGTTATCTTGTTAATCTTGTTTGCCTGTGTATTTATAGCCCTTGTGTTTCACTTGTTACCTTGTCAGTTGTTGTACATGTAATGGTTGCCTCTGTCTCTTATCTGTCTGGTTTTGTTCCTTTGTTCTCTGAGATCTGTTCCTTGTTTTATGTGCGACTTTATTAAAAGACTCATTTAAAGTAATGCAATTGTCTGGTTTTAGCCAGATTTCTGTCAGACACAACATGTCTAGGTTATAATCTGTAATCATATCATTAACAATAAGTGCTTTTGAAGTAAGAGATTGAATATTCAGCAACCCAAGCTTTATCATTTGTTCATCTGTATTTTTATTTGTTGAATATCGATTACATTTTTACCCTTAAATGGGTTTGGGGGTATTTTGTTTTTCCTAATTCTGGAACAGACACAGTCTCTATATGATGATATCTAGGTAAAAGAGTGTGATGGGATTTGTCTGACCTCAGTGACGTGAGACAGCTAGCAGTCGGTCGGTTAAGCCAGTCTGTCTGCTTCCTAACCTGAACCCCAATTCATGTTTGAGCTCTAAGACTATGTCATATTACTAGAGAGAAGAGTGGCACCATCCTCCAGGACGTGATGCGGCAGGGTGGTCCTCACCGAATTAGTCAGATTTTACTCTTTGATCTTGGACTCTACACCGGGATCTTGGGTGCTTTTGTCCTAGTGCTGCTCTTATGATTCCACAGAGGACAGACACTTCTCGCTCAAGTGGCGTTGGTATCTATAGACGTTCACTTACCGTCAATCAACGCAGCACGAGTTCTCTTGAAAGGGAACGCATCGGTTACGATTGTAACCTCGGTTCCCTGAAGAGGGAATAAGACGACTGTCATTTTACATTTGCTTCAAGACGACATCACACAAAGCGTTCCCTTAGCGTCAATCGACGCAGTGTCTCGTTCCCTCTTCAGGGACCAAGGCGATTTGTCTTTATTTCACAATCTAATAATCTACACATGTAGCAGGTGTGCATTAAGAACATTTATTTTGTGATTCCACTTGCCATGACCATTTTTGGGTTTTTGTCATTCTTTCCACCATGCTGATTTGGGGGGTGACGCTTTTTTTTCCACAGCGGTAGGTCATGCAAGTTTACGTGCTGATTTAATAAGCCCGTATTTCTTGTAACTGATTGTTTCATATGTTATACTTGTGTATTTGTGACTTTAAGTCCCTCTGTAATGGACACACGTATGTTTTATTCATTATTTTCTTTCTTTAAGTGGTTTTCTTTATGTTCATTTTATCCTTTATTATTCACAGCGTGTCGTGCATTGCACTGAACGAGTCCTCATAATCTGTTTGTTACTTCAGGTACATTAATTATTGTTGTATGTTCTTAAAATTTGTTAAGTTTATTGCCGTCTGCATGAGTATTCACAGCGCGCGTCATGCATCGCTGCTCTAAATGCTGCACGAGTCCTCATAATCTGTTTATTACTTCATATGAAATAAAAGAGGATTGAAGGGATGAATTTCAGCATTCAAGAGTGATTCTTAGTTGACACAACGCAGATAACACACTGCTACAACTGGTGCCATGATTGTTGCTTCACTCTTCGTGGGACCAGGCCGTTACACGCAAGTGAAGGAGTTGCCGGGGTGATAGGCGAATGAGCGTGGCGCTGCTACGTGACTGAGTGGATGAGAGGTTCGCCATTTGCTAATATGAGATGTGAACTGAATGATCTCTGATTCCAGGAAACTTATGAAGTGTTAAAGGGACTGACATATTTTGATAATTGAAGTTAATTAGGGCCCGGGCACCGATGGTGTGAGGACCCTCTTGGAATTGCTCCGTTTATTATATTGTAGTTTTATTTTTTATTGTACAAAAAGAAGAAGTGGTATTTTATTTAAATGTCAGATATTGATATGGAGAATTTTAATGGTCAGATGAATATGGGAAGAGGGAGTGGTGTACTGAGGTTAATCCAAGCACTTCAGACAAGCGGGGCTGATCAAATTAATCCACTTTCCTCAACCCCTATTCACACAAGACATGCTAATATGCTGACATCCATGGTGTCTCAGTCTTGTGCTGTTTCTGATGATTCTGTGCAATTATCTGATTTAAATGTTGTACCAGTGAATCTGATAAATGACAGAGTGAAACAGATAGGCAAGCAGCATTGGCCAGAACATCATTACCTGTCTTGAATCTGGAGGTTTTGGCCAAAACAAGCAAAGTGATTCAACTGTTAATTTGAGTGATTTGTCAAAAGTTAGCTTTAGTTGTTAAGCAAGATGTTAACGAGCCCCCGCTCTTCAGGTGATGGGGAAGAGAAAATGTGTGTTGACGAGTGGGTGGAGACAGTAAAAATGTGCTTGAGAAAACATGAAGTGCCCTCAAAGACCATGCCGATGAAGTACTGACAGTTAAAAGTTAAAGGGCAAAGCGCGTGATGTAGTAATGGTTGGACTGAGAAGTAACCCACTGATTGACCTCAGTGATGGTCCAAAGCCAATTTTTGACCTGCTTAAACAACACTGCAGTGATACTGAGTATTCGTGCATGCCTTTGGCAGATTTTTACGCCACTTTGCCTTTGAAAAATGAGAAGCCATTTGATTACTGGATTAGGCTGCATAATGCTATTGACATTGCTGGGGTAGGACTGAAGAAACAAGGAAAAACTTTTGATGACCCGTTGCGTGAGGTCACTGTAATGTTCATTCGGTACTGCCCTGATCCAGAGCTGGCTCTGATATTTAAGTGTTAGCCACTGGATGACTGGACTGCAGCTGATGTGCAGATTATACTGGATGAGTATCAGAGGGAGAAAAAGCTCCTACAACACAAGTCTAATGTACATGTGAGTAGCATTGCGTGTCATGCCCAGTCAACAGACATGTCAAATACATTGACATGTATTTAAACGCGCAATTGAATGGGCCTCCTCCTCTCTTTCCATCATGCTATGACTGTTTGAAATTATCCTGATGCCAATAATTGTAATGTAGTGAGGAGTTTAACAACTGCTGGAATGGAATGTGAACGCTGAGTCGGAGATTCGATGTCATCTTTGATTTCTTCCAGTAACTGTAATATTGCGTAGCTGCTTAATATGTAACGCTTAATGATTTAGTTTTCACTCAACTGAAAAAGTGTGACTCTTGTTGCAAAAATCTTTCAGCTTGTCTCCTTTAGCCTATCTCTTCGTCTTGCTTGGATTACTGCTGACATTTCACCAGGAGGCATATGCCAGGAAACCCGCTTCCTAAGTTACACCTGCTTTTAAGAGGCGGAGAATTTTCAGCGCTAAATAGAGGTGCACTTTCACCGGCTTTTTCTGTACATAACGCAGAATATATAATTAGGTGCAGTTTACGCTTCCTCTCCCATCTCTTTATGTGACACTCCCACTTTCCCCTTGACCATCCCATGAATGCATATATGCATGACACAAAAAGTGCATTTTGCCGTTTTCAGTTCCGGCAACAGACAGTCTGCGCTTTCATCTCGGTGGGTTGTAGCGAACCGCTAGGAACAAATATTTAATTAATAATCGTATTAAATAACACAAAAAATAAATCTAGATACAATTTCATTATAATCATTAGAATTTGTTCGAACGGAAACTAAAAATGTTAACAAAAAGAGGTGTTGTTTTGGGTGACCGGGGGAAAAAAGAAAAGAGGAAGTAGAAAAGCGGAAGGGAGAGTCTGGTCGGGAATTTGAATCCGCGTCTGGAAAAGTCTGAGGGAAAACGAGGCGTGTCGTGAAGTGCTCTGTTGGATTATTGTTCATGTCGACAAAGTCTGAATGTCTGCATTGTGGAATACTGGTGTACGGACACGCATGCGATGATTGAGTGAACTGGAACCTGGAAAACCTTTCAGAAAAGCATGATTTTGTCAGGGGAGGGGGTTGGGGTGCATGATAGGCGAATCTAGGTTGTGGCCTATGCATGAAATGGGCTCATTATATCAACATAAAGCCTTACCTATGTTAATTTTAGACACCTACCAATAAGCAGCATGTTAGATATTTGACCTATGTCATCATATGTTAAGTTTGAGTGTGTAATGGGTCACCTAAAAGCTGTTCTGATTGACTAGGACAATCTCGATGTGTTAAAATTGCTTAAAATCGTTTTTTAGGGTTTCCCTATTCACAGGCCTAAAACAGGTAGTGCAACCCAAAATTTTCAATGTTAACATTCAGATTCATATTCTACACATCCAGACCTTTCAGAAAAGTATGGTTTTGCACGGTAGGCCTATGTAGCTCGCCGCCTATTAGCATGTCTAATCAACAGATGAAAGATTTGCAGTGTAATGAATTGGAGACTGAAAGCCAGACAAAATGCAGTATTAAGCAGTGTGAGACTGAGGGTCAACACTGCGCGCCACACGGCCTGGCTGGCTAGGATTCCATGATGTCAATATAAGCTCAAATTATTTGACACCTTACTGGAGAGCGAGGTTGACTGAACTGTTGATCAAGTATGAGTCGATATTTTCGCGTTATGGACTGGACTGTGGTAAGGCCAAAGGCTTTGGTCACAGAATCTGTCTTAGGGATACTAAACCTTTCCGACTTCCTTACAGAAGGTTGTCACTGCCACACTATGAGAAGCTGCGAGAGGCCTTGGATGACATGGAGGAGCGTGATGTAATCAGAAAGTCGATGAATGATTATGCATTGCCTCTGGTGTTAGTCTGAAAAATGAATGGTGATCTGAGACTGTGTACAGAGACTGGCTGAATGCGTGCACCGTCAAAGATGCACATCCTCTTCCGCATCAACCGGATGCACTTGCGGCTCTAGGTGGTAACGCATTCTTTTCCACAATGGACTTAACATCAGGTTATTACAATTTATGAATATATTAGACTTCCGCAGGGCCTATGCAATAGTCCTGCAACATTCATGAGGATGATGATGAACATACTTGGTGATCAGAACTCCATGAGCATGTTGTACTATCTCGATGACATCCTCGTTTTTTCTCCTGATGAACAGCTTTCAATTCACTACTGAAAATGCAGTTGGAAAATTAGCCGGAATCAGCCTTGAACACGAAGCTCCGAGGGATACTGATCTCCTGGAGCACCAAAGGGTCCTAAAATCTGGGACACGCAGATGAGGTCCTGGAGTAGGTGCAGAAGGTCCTTATTCTGGAACACGCAGACGAAGGTTTAACCTTGTTACAAATGTCTCTGTGTGTCTTTTGTCTCACTGGGCCAGACACTCAGAACGTGGTCAATCCGCCTTTGTCTCTCTGTCATGGAGACTAGGGACTTGCTGTAGTAGTTACTGTCTCTCTGGACTAAAACTCTGAACGTAGTGCTTGTTAATGTCTCTTTCCTCCCAGACTGGAGGCTCAGAACATGTTTGTATCTGTTAATGTCTCTCCCCTTACATGACCCAGAATGGTATCTGTTATGTCTCAGCTTTGCAGGACAGGACTCAGAACAAAGAGTGTTGAAAGAGTACCTTTATCCGTTTCCGATGAGGAGGAGATTGCAATTTGGCGCTTCTCCATTTCATTGCTGTGATTGGCTGCTGACACACGGTGTCTGGCCCACCCTCCTTTCCCCTGTGGAACTCAGTTGGATAAAGCACACAGTTAGATGTCTTTAAAGTTCAGTGCATTTCTCATCAAACCACCACCAGAATACCTTTGGCAATATTCTAAACAAATAGAGACCAAACATGATGGAAAAAGATTGAACTGTCATTCATTCATTAATTTGTATCTTAACAGCTGAAATTGTGTAAGATGTTGCATTACAAACAGCTGTCACCAAGAATACATTTCTCTGAATAAGTATGAGATGGATGTGAGTATTGTACATCGGTTTTAAGGTTTCTAGACATTAGGGCTGTATGATATTGGGAAAATATGCAATGTTGTTGAATATTGCGATAACGATATTTCTTGCAATATAATATTTCCCTAGAGAAATGCTATTTTTATTAGCTATTAAAAAAAAATATATAGCCATATTTAATGATGATCATACTGAAATAATCAGATAAAAGATATTCTTCTGATCTAATTAAGTCTAATTTAGGAAGAAAATATGAAATAAAAAAGAATGGAAGACATTTAGGCCAAAGTGGCAAAGATAAAAATCATTATTTTCTTTGTTAGTGAGATATTTTCTCTTTGTGTTTTGTTGTTTTATTAACATTAAAGGGATAGTTCCCACCAAAAAATTGTCATAATTTACTCTCTCAAGTTGTTTTAAACCCGAATAAGTTTCTTTTTTTCTGTTGAAAATAAAAGTTATTTTGAAGAATGTGACCAAACAGTTGCTGGTCCCCAGTGTATAGTTTTTTCTCCTATGGAAGTCAATGGGGACCAGCTGTTTGGTTACACATTCTTCAAAATCTCTTAGAAATAACAAGAAATAAATGAATACAGGCTTGAAACAACATTAGAGTGTAAATAATTACAGAATTTTCATTTTCTGGTGAACTATCCCTTTAAGGACAAGCGGCAGCATGTTTACTATTAGGCTACTGTCGCTTTAAGACCGGCACGCAGCGCATTTAAAATACACGCATATAACACAAGCACTAGATTTTCTCTCAAATCTTTGCTTTCACTTTAGACATAACCAACTCTGTAAACCGTGTGTGTTTTTGACGGTATTAGCGCAATGACTCTGAAGTATTCCTGCGCTTCGGGTGTCAGCGCTCAGAAAAACGCATGTTAGAACAGTGCATCAACACGCAAATTAAATGTTTAACCGGCAAGGCTTTAAAGCACATGCAAATAATGAACTTTTGTGAATTACAGTGTCCCGTGAGTGGGACTTAACGTTACTTGACATTTCGTTAACAGTTTTGGGCTGACACTTTTTGAAGTCTTCATTAGCTCGCAGTGGTTGCGTTCCAGATGACTGTAGAGATTAGTTTTATTTCCTCTCGACGTGGACACATCTTCTCTCTTGAAGCCAGCATATTGCCATATTTCAGACGTACAGTTCTTTTAAGGCACAAGTTCTTCGCTGTTGTCATTTTCCCCGCTTGTCTCTTCTCCCGTGATCAGTTTTTATTTTCCACTCTCTGCTCTGAGCCTCTAGGTTTCCCTTTGGGCCCAGTTTAGCCAATTGCATAATAGCACCTACTGGGGAGGTGGGTATAAAGATAGTAAGGCCACATCTGATTGGTCAAATTTGGATAAACAGCCTATGCATGCAATACACAAATGATTGGCACATAAAATTAATTTCATTTATCGCACCTCTCTCGCTCTCTGCGATACGGATATCGCATATACTATTATCGCGATGACTATAATTTTTCGATATATCGTGCAGCCCTACTAGACACATGGTTTTGGATGGATAATTGTGATCTATCTTTGTTTTACCCACTGCTGCTGAGGTCCTGAGGATTTTTTATGGCAGTCACACAGGCCAACCTTAAAGGGGTCATGACATAAGAAACCAAATTTGCCTTGATCTTTTGGTATATAAGTGGTCTTTGTACCATTAAAAACGTCCTGCAAGTTTCATAGCTTAAGACGTCCTCCCCATTATAAACGAATCATTTATTTAATCAAGCTCTAAATACAGCTCGTTCTGGATCCATGGTAAGAAGTGACGCCACGGTGCGAAGTGACGTACCAGCGTTTGCATATGACCGCCTCCAGCACAAGGCAACTACGCTTTAAGCGCAAGGCAACTACGCTCATTTTGTATCGTTGTCGCCCCGCGCGCCGCACAAGCGTTCAGTCGTTCAGCGAGTGGCTCTGTGTACAGGGAAATTATGATGCCACGCAGATGTGCTGTTCCTGGCTGTGGACAAACAACATCTTTGAATACGCTGCCGAAAGATCCAGTCGTCAGGGAAAAATGGATGCACTTTATTTTTTACGGACGTCCCAGTCACGGCAGTGTTAAGTTTAAGCGTTTGTTCTATACATTTTAAAGGTGCATAGCGCAACATTCTGAGTTTTTGCAGATCTATGCCACCTCTGGCGGCAAGCGAAACTGCAGCCAGAGATGTGCACGCTCATGGTTGGACCACACGCACACGCACGCTTGCATGAGCACGAGCTGTTCATAACTGTTCATAACCAAAGGAGCATCAGCCGCAAATCTTTTGTTTACAATCATAATGTCTTCAGAGGTAATAAAGTTATAAATCCCGTTTGAACCCTAAAGCAGACCGGAGATCTCTCCATTTGTTGAAAGCCTTCCCTATGTTTACTCTCGTCTTATTCTGACGCCTGTCTGAGTCCAATTTGGCCCTTAGGTTGCACTAGACAAAAGTTTTCTTTTTTTTTATCTTACGTGGAGTTTGCGTTGGTGTTTGAAATTAACTACAAGCAGGTCTCTTACAATCCATCTTCTACGGAGAATGCCGGCGAATACACAAACCTGCCAGACATAGCTATGTGAGCGTGCCGTGAACGCGCATGACGTCACGCCCAGTCTAAAATTCCGGCCCGAATCCCTCTTATATATTTTACTTTACAGGATTATAGAGACAATCTCAGTGATCAGAGAAGGGCTCATTCAGCCCATCAGGCAATTGTTTAAGCATGTATGGGTTAGAAAATGGGTATTTTTAACATGAAAAGTTGCTTAATGCACCTTTAAAGATGACTGTTTTGAGAAAAAATCCCAATATGATGCTGGCTTTGCCAGAAAACTGTTGCTCAAAGATAAGTCCGTGCCGACTATTCTGGGCTCAACAACGACGACGCAAACTTACTTTTTTTTATCATGGCTAATATAAACACATTTGTATAAGAGAATCTTGAAAATATGTCGCCTTTCTAGTAGGCCTACATGTGATAGAAAATTAAAAATGTTGCCTTTATCAATGCTGCATCTTCAAAGATGGCCTGTGCATGCATTTTTGTCCGTGGTACACCCTATCATTTCATTGAAATTAGTTAAATAATGTTAAACTGTTAGCAAATTAAGCTATAGGATAATTATGCAACAATAATCCGTTTACAAGTGTCTCGGGTTACAATTTTTTTATTAATTCAAAATAGTTTCACTTTTTCATGTGGACACGGGCTGTGGTGATGGTTCATTTTTCTTCTGATTCCGGCTCAAACATATAGCTGCTAAGGTTTTATCATTGCAAGAGCCATCGCTTCGCATGCATCACCCGCTATTAAACAGTTGCGCCGAATCCGCAAATGTTCTGGCTGGGGGCGATAATCATTGATGCATAGGCACTGACGTTAGCCAATCATAACAGTGGGCGTTAACACTGAACTCTTAAAGGGGAAACACCCCCAAAACAGACTGAGGATGAGAAACAGGGTGGGAAAAGGTCATAAATCACTACATTTTAAAAGTTTTTTTTGTAAAAAAAAACTATAGTAATACTATAATTGCACCTAAGGGAACATAATAATACAATTAAAAAACCCATGTCATGACCCCTTTAAGAATTAGTCTCTAGCCTATATGGGTGAAGGGCAGAAACTGCATGTGGACCAATGAGAAGTCACGTCCTTTCAGAGGTCTTCATCTTGAGCTCCAAGAGCTGTCTGGCTGTTATCCTAGCATCTTTATCTGATGGCGTTGGACAGTTTGTTTGTGTTACACTTTTGACAGTTGACGTTTGTCTTACGTTCACCATAAACAAAAGCTGAAAAAAAAATATGAAAGTAGAATATTCACTTAAGATAAAACTAAAAAAAATAATTGTTTGTCAATTTTTAACTTACCATAAATTAAGATATGAATACTTTTTTTGAAAGATCTTAATGTTTATTGTGATGTTATAGTAAAAAGAAAAACACACACAAAAAAGGAAATAAACAGGGGTGAATGCAGGGTGATTGGGACACATTTTGCCATGGAGAAGTATTCCAATCAACCTGAATTCACCCCTAAATAAAACCCATCAGTAAAGCTAGCCATTGTGGTCTGCACAAACCGAACAAAACTGGTTTAAACTGAAAACTCATTTTTGATTAGACCAATAAAAGTAATGCCCTTTAAATAAATGAAACAGTTGTTTCCCTTTTTTCAGTGTAGATTAGACAAATGTATGGTATTGCCCTACACTCACAGTTTTAACTCATTGTGATTTATGTTGATGTTCCACAATTATCTTTACTTATTTACATTTTTATTGTCAAATGTATAAACTAATAATTGAATCCTTTGCCAGTGGCACTCCTAGCCCTCCATTCGTGTCACAGCTTAAAAAGCAGATCGATGATTGACATGAACATCTTATTATGTAAAATGTAACCCCCACCCCCCACCACCACATTCTTTTGATGAGGTGTTTGGACATGACAACAAAGAGCAGTCGCATTAACAGACTGTTCAGGAACATGCTGTCACTTTTTACAAGTATTCTTGCTAGCCCGTCATTCTTACAGGTAAATCAGCAGTCATAGATGACTGTAAAATGTTTGGCATTCTCTTGCTTTTGTTAACTGAATTCCACACGCTCAGGCAAATGTCTGAACACTAGGATGTTGCAAAAATATAATGCATTCATGGACACCAAAAATCCTTCTAGACACCACTGACTAAATTTGTTACTCATGATCGATAAAACATTTCCATAAAGGCGTCGGCATGAAACAAATAATTGTCTGGTTACTGGTAACAGTTTAGAAAGCTACTACATATAGCCTTAAGTTTCATAACTGATAATAGTCAATAAGTATTGTGGGGTAAATGACTAGACCCATCTTAACATTTAAACCTTTACTGTAACCGTATTATTTAGCAATTTTGATTACTTTACTAATACATACATACATTTACATCTAGTCATTTAGCAGACGCTTTTATCCAAAACAATTGAGGACTGCATAGGCATGGATTTCGGTGGGAACGCGTTTATGTAAATTTTAGGGTTGGTGATGTCTCTAACCCGGGAGGAATGTCGTGTAGTACATACCAGGCGTTTGTTGTAGTCCTTTTCTTTAAAAGCTTTCTCTAAAAAGCTTTTCTTTGAGCGTTGTAACTTTGCAGATGTTGTTTATGCTCAAACAGCAACATTACACACTAACTAAAGTTAGAAAAGTGAAATCATACTTAACCACCCCTTTAAGTGCTCACGGAAGAGATGAGTTTTCAGTTGCCTTTTGAATGTTTTCAGGGATTCTGTATTCCGGATGAGGGTGATCATTCCACCAGCATGGAACCGTGAATGAGAATGTTCTGGAGATTGATTTTGTGGCGCTACCACGCGCGCCGCTTATTGACCGATCGGCTTCTGGTAGGGATGTAGACTCGTAGGAATGAGGGAAATTAAGACTAAAATAGACTAATAGACTAAAAAGTAGAACATAACAATAAGACATAAGAAAGTGCGTCCATATCATCCCCATATATACTGATTGACTCCTCTCCACCAATAAGCTGGCGTGTGGCGCAATATGGCTGCCGTCGCATCATCCAGATAGATGCTGCACTTTGGTGGTGATTTGAGGAGATTCCCCCCTTCCATATAGCGATTTAAGTAGTCAGAAAAGCGCTATATAAATGTAATCAGTTATTATTATTATACTCTTGGCTGCGTTAAAGATATCAGTTTCTTCACCCATATTTGGAAATATGAGAAACAATTCAATAATAAATAATTAAATACCAATACTCTTTATCAGGCATTTGGCTTTATTTTGATAGCAAAGCATAAGGTTTTGTGGACATCAAAGGAAGACATATCCTCAGCACATAAAAAAAAAAAAAAAAAAAAATTAACCAAGACATTCTTAACCTACACACCCAACAGTTTTAGGCCTCACAACAACTGTCAATAATGGGTCATATTTCACTCCCCATCCCCCCGTAATGCATGTTACATAATGGGTTGTGCATGACATGTCTATGAGTTCATAGTATCCAGGTTAAATTTTGGGTGGTTATGGGTCCATTCACCATCCTCTCGCCCCAACCTTATTGTTTACTGTCTTGAAAAATAAAGGCAATCCATTAAAATAAAATTAATTGCTATTAAGATTTTTTTTGCATTGTGACATTATTTTATAACAATTAAGCTCATTTCCTCTTAAATTCTCATTAACAATTTCTTATACTGTATTTGAACACCATATTTAGTATTTGTTGCATTGCCTTTTATGTTGGTTTAAATTTAAAAACCATGTTTATTGTAATAACAAAAAATACAGTAATACATTCATGAGAATCACTATTAAGATTCACACAAATTACAAAAAAAGGGGAAAGAAAGGGAAAAAGTAGAGCATGACCTTGTCCTTGGTGCTAACAACGTCAAGATATCATGGTTTGATTCCCAGGTAATGCATGAACTGATAAAATGCATTATCTTCAATGCAATAGACAATTTGGATAAAAGTGTCTACCAAATGCATAAATGTAAAATAATGCCAAGATACAAAAAAACCTTATACGGAGAGTTCTACCAAAAATTACAATTATGAAATGATTCCTTATGAAATTACGAAACCAAAAATGAAAATATAACATGCCTTTTTAATGGTATAAATAAGAGGCTTAATTTTCTCGGTTTTGTTGTCTTTTGATATTTGAGGTGAAATGTTTGTGTGAGACTCACCTCAGAAGTATCTCATTGTTGGCTGTGGGCACCCCTGTTTGCATTTAGTGTCGCTACAGATCAGCAACAATCTTTTTTGTAAAAAAGAATTCCAAATTATTTGTGGTGTATATGTGGTGTCAATTAACCTGCAGATATTTTTGTTTCTCCAAAAGAGCAAAAGATACAGTTGAATAATAAGACGCAAATGACAATACAAAAATGCAGGTCTGTCAAAGTGTGACACTCCCTGTGTGGCGTAATACGGGCCTTGTATGTGTTACATTTCGCAACGTTCATAAAAGTTCTTTGGTAGATTGATTTATGGCTAAACCTGCTCAACCCAACCCTAAAACAGTCTCAAGCTAGACATAACTTTTCCCAAACCGTCAGTAATAAATGGCAAGGCAGGTTATAATGAGAGGTCAGAGGGCAGGGGCTCTTCATTGTTGCCTGTGGGCACCCCTGTTTGCAACAGGCTATCTTCATGAACGTCTTCATCATCTGATTGGACGACAGGAGTGTTTGATCCGTCCTCATTGGAGGCCTGACTGTCACAGGTGGAGTTTGAAGAAGTTGACAACATACGCGTTTTAATCTCACAAGGCTCAGAGATTCTCAAGGACACGTCATTTCTCCACAATCCTTCCTCTTTTATCTCTGTGTGACCTGGAGAAGAAATTTATAATTTGTCAACTATGGAATTTTACAAGATTTTTGCTCAGATCTGAGCCACATGGCTTCAACACACAATGGGTGACTGTTTCTTTTGACATTCCTTGTTATTTGGTTATCAATAAAAGGGTTTTAATAGATAGCATTCCTTTTTGGTGCTGTAAGCGAACTTCATTTAACAGCACATAGAAAATGTTAGGTGATCACACCTGTCTCTGTGAAAGCCTTAAGCCCTGTTCACACTGACAGCTGGGATGGACCAGTTAAGCATAAACCCTGTGTAATTGCATTGATCAATGAAACTGTGTAGGAGAGGGTTCGCACTTAACTGGTTTGACAAAAACATTTTTGCTAGTGGGTGTTTCAACTCGACTGCAGTATGTGGCTGTATGAGGCAAATCATTGTCTAGGGGAGAGCGGGGCACAACCTAACGCATTTTGGTTTTGGCTCAATTATTTAAAAAATAATTAGGTTAGATTAATCTTTTTTTTACACAAGAAACATACACATCTCTGCTACACATGAACACTTAAAGTTTTTTTCTAGGACCTTCCATTTTCGTACAGTTGCACTGAAAGTGACAGAAGTGCAAATGTTACAACTTACCCCATATGCAGGGTTAGTTGTAACAGACAGAGGGGTTAGTTGTAACACTTGTGTGTAACACACATAATTCAGTACTATTTTATCTGTATAGTTTGATATTGTTTGTACATCTGTATAGATAGATATCCATACATCCATCCATCATCCAATCATCCTTCTATTATGGATCAATATCATGGATAGAGATATAGGAAAGGGCTGAACAGTTCTGCATGCAAAATTATTATTATTAATAATAGTAACAGTAATAATAATAATAAAAACAAACTTAAAATCACATTTTAAAGTGTTTATTACATGAAAACAGGCAATATTTTTAATAAATAAACAAGTGATCAATATAGTAAACAAATCCCATAGCCTACAATATTGTGAACACTTGGCGGCTTAGTTGTAACACTGTGCTACAACTAACCCCGCTGTGTAAAAAATATTTTAAACCTAGCTAACAGTTGCTAGGAGTTGCTGACATGTTTTAAAATGGTGCCATGTTTTAGCCAACAAGACAGTGATTAAGGCAATATAAAGTTAGATTTGGTGACGTACACACACAACTCAGAAACAGAAAAATACGTATGATGAAAAAAAATACTTAGATGGTGTCAAAACACTCTTTGTCCCGTATCTTCACAAAATATAATCAAAACTTTTCAAAAATCCACGGGAGACCGTCTTCTGGCAGCGAGAGAAAAAGAGCTTAAACACAACCCGCGTGACCCTGAGCAACTACGTAAAAGGTCCGTGTTACATGTAGCCCCGCGTTAGGTTGTGCCCCGCGCTCCCCTATATTTCAGTGCTCACTGCATTGCATCACTGTTTTTTGTTCGCTTGTTTGTTTTTTGCATATAGTTGATCTTATTTCATTGTTGGTCTCTATCACTCATTTTGCCAGAAATCATTTGAAATCAGGATCATTCGTATGTCCCCCAGATTTATCTGGCACATAATAAACACATGAAAAAGGGTCCTATGTTCCCAGGGCCCTGTGTCCCTCTTTTTATGGTAAATAAGGAATAAATAAGGAATAAAACTGAAAAGGTTCCTATTTTCTTTATGCAGGGCTTCTAATATATATATATATATATATATATATATATATATATATATACATACATATACACACACACACATACATACATACACACACACAGTGTGTGTGTGTCAATACTGAAATATCTGAAACACTTCCAATACTCATATCTCTTAGAACAGATACACGATACCAGTTGCCCTTTCTTGCTCTCTCATCTCTCCGACAGCGAGTTGACACACAAACCTGCCTCCCCATACTCACTTGAATTTCAGCATGGGATTGCGTACATTGTGCATCATTTTATTCATTGCCGCAGATTTTGTGCTCACCGAAACGGAGCGTTCTTTTTCGCTGCTTATTGCACTTAAATAGTCAAATACACACAAAATAATGTCAAAAAGCAGGTCTTGGCGAGTATTGACATAAATAGTTATTGTAAACAGTTAAGAAAGAACACGCATGTGAAACACTATAATGGGTCCATGTGTCAGGTCTTAAGGTGACATCAGCCTTATATACCTGCTGCCAAAAATAAATATACAGCAGTTTTTCTCCATTTTATCTGTGTCAAATTTGAGGCCAGCGTAAAGACTAAGTGGCTAGTAACTTTGGAAAACCACTAGCCACAGTGGCTGGTGAGCAAAAAAAGTTAATGCCAAGCCCTGCCTGTCACATTCAGTTTAGTTCATGGACTTTCAGTGTGTTTTCATCTGTCACATGTTTCTTTGTTCAGTTTCCTGCCACTCTCAGTTTTATCTCCTTGTGTGGGTCCTAACGCCCCAGTATAGTGACGGGGACACTATACCGTCAAAGAGCACCGTCTTTCGGATGAGACGTCAAACCGAGGTCCTGACTCTCTGTGGTCATTAAAAATCCCATGGCACTTTTCGTAAAGAGTAAGGGTGTAACCCTGGTGTCCTGGCCATATTCCATCCATTGGCCTTTGCCAATCATGGCCTCTTAATAATCCCCATCCACTGAATTGGCTCTATCACTCTCTCTCCTCTCCACCTGTATCTGGTGTGTGGTGAGCGCACTGGCGCTGTTGTACTGAGGCTGCCATCGCATCATCCAAGTGGATGCTGCACACTGGTAGTGGTTGAGGAGAGATTGTAAAGCGCTTTGGGTGTACAGTAGTTCATATGAAAGCGCTATATAAATGCCTCATTCATTATTAGTTCATGTCCGTCAGATGTCTTTAGTAATTATCCTCGTTGTGTTCACTACTTAAGTTGTTCCTTCTCTGGTCACCGTAATACCTACACTGTGTAAATATGAGTGTCCCTGTCTAGTACCTGATTCTTGAGTGTTGCTAATAAAGGGGAACTTGGCAACTCTAGTAATTTCTTCGCTGATTTTTACTTTTGTTGTCACATGTTTGCTCAACGAGCTCCCCCTACAGCTGCGCTGTATTTCACAACACTGTCATAAAAAAGTCACCCTCCTCCCCCTTTCTACCGCTGCTCATGTGCATTTGTTATTATCGGAGCCGGCCAACTTTATCGCGTGGAGCTATGTCTACCGAGGTGAGTAATACATCATACACAGTATCATGTGTTTATGTCGAATTGCCGTAAAGCACTTTGTGTTTCTCGCTCGTTCTCGCTTCTCATGAGACTTAATTTAACCATCCAAATGATTTCTAAACGGTTTTATTAAGTTGAAATAGTTGCCCTTGAAAGAGTTGTTTGGATTTCATCTTCTGAGTCTTTAACCTGTTCCTGAGTACACACACCGTTACACTGCCTATATGTATTAACATTAAATCAGTTAATGAAATTTTAAATTGCATTGCCAAATGGCTTTCAATATAATAGGCCTAGAGTTGAGGGAACTAAAAAAATGGTTGGAGTAATGGAATCACAAAAGGTTATAGTGTGGAAATTGCAGTAATTTGCGAGAGACAACTTCTCACTTTGAGCACACAAGTATGCGTGTCGTTTATTTTCGAAGGTAAACAAAACAACAGATCAATGGCGCTGACCAGCGTCCCACGTCATCACGCCTTCCGAACATTTAAAGGGACCGCGATCCCTGAACAGTTATGTAGAAACAGTGTACAGAACTACACTTAATAACAAAGGTGAATTATGTCTGTCACATTCACTACAATAGCTTCTTTAAGTTAGAAGTAGGGTTAGAAGTTTATTATTAGGGCTCATTCAGGTTGCAGGTAGCAGTTCGACATATCTTCCCAATGACCTCAATTCTTTTTACTCCAGAATTGAGACTGATAACAGCACTCAAGTGGAAAAAAATCATTTCTACTTTAAAACCTGGTGACTCTGCCTTCACTATTAGTATAGATGAGGTGGTGCAAGCTCTTAAAAAGACCAAAGTTAAATCTGCACCTGGGCCGGATACTATCTGTGGCTGAACCTTAAAATATTGTGCGGAGCAGGGGGGTGTTTCAGAATTTGTTTCAGAACTCCATGGCCAGTGGTGTAGTCCCTCAACTATGGAAACATTCCAAAGTTATTCCGATACCTAAAAAGAGTTCCATAAAAGCCTTAAACGACGAGGCCTGTTGCACTCACCTCTCTTGTGATAAAGGCAATGGAAAGGATTATTAAAAACAACATTACTAAAGTAACTGACTCACAGTTGGATCCACTTCAGTTTGTCTATCGCACAGGTAGAGGGGTCAATGATGCAGAGGTCTTTATCATAGAACTTGTTCATAAGCATCTCGAGTCTCCTAATACCACAGCCAGATTTTGTTTGCTGATTTTTCTTCGGCATTTAATACCCTACAGCCACATATTCTTGCTGGTAGACGTATCAATCGTTTTCATCTGGAGGAACAAATGATTTTCTGGATAATTCGATTTTTTGACCAATAGGTCTCAGAGAGTGCTGGTCAACATCAATGGTAGGAAGACTGTTCCAAAGTTTTGGTGCTAAATAGGAAAAGGATCTACCGCCAGCAGTCGATTTTGATATTCTAGGTATTAATAACTGGCCGGAATTTTGAGATTGCAATAGACGTGAAGGACTATAATGCGTTAAGAGCTCGCTCAAGTACTGCGGAGCTAAACCATTTAGTGCTTTGTAAGTAATCAGCAATATTTAAAAATGTATACGATGTTTAATAGGCAGCCAATGCAGTGTTGACAGAACGGGGCTAATATGGTCATACTTCCTGGTTCTGGTAAGAACTCGAGCTGCTGCGTTTTGAACTAGCTGTAGTTTGTTTGTTAAGGGTGCAGCGCAACCACCCAGTAGAGCATTACAATAATCTAGCCTTGAGGTCATGAACACATTAACTAATTGTTCCGCATTCCGTATAATCAACTGGCTCTCCCCAGGGATGTGTCCTTTCACCTCTGCTCTTCATTCTGTATACTGACGATTGCAGATCCACCCAATCTAATTGTCATCTAATTAAGTTTGCCGATGACACTGTTTTACTGTCTCTGCTTTCAGGCCCTTCACAGCATCATGGCCCAGCCCTTCAGGAATTTGTTGAGTGGTGTGACCTCTCAGTAATGGTGGTCGATACGCGTTCTTCCGATCATTAATTCGAATGGTCAAGTCGCGTTTCATATTGACCGATGAATAGGCTATGCTCAGTTTATTAAATAGCCTACGTCTCAGTTTATTAAATACGCTCAGTTTATTAAATGTCTCTTGCAAACTATGAAGGAACAAGGAATCAATACACTGACATGGCAATGACAGATACTTTGTTTGCACAGTCCTACCGTCATTTTGTCACTCCTCTCCACTCCTAGACGTACGTCTGGCGTCAGGGGGGGAACGTTTACCTCGATAAAGTTATGTTTATTTGGCACTGTATTGCAGAAAAGAAAAAGATGAAACCTCAGAGACAGGTGTCGTGCCGAAAAGTGATGGTCCGCCGAAAATTGAGTGCCGTCCGCAGGAGCGCGCGCAGCGTTTTAAAGCTGTATCGCCCAGTCTCTTTACGACTACAGCAGCTGCTTTTATGTGGATCAAACAGACATAACGTGCAAATAAACATCAGCTGACGTCCGTGGTAATAGTGATTGAAGCCTAAAAGTGATTGAAGCCTCTAATTGATTGAAAGGTTATATCGCCCCTGAAATTAGTTGATTTCCTTCAGAATAATTATATTTGACGGATTATAACTCACCTAGTACTTTTTACCTCTTAAAATACCTTTAGAATGCCAATACAACCATTATAATGCAGTATGTCACCTGCCAGAAAGTGATTGAAGCCTCTACTTATTGGCTGAAAGGTTATTTCTGCCCAGAAATTAGTTGATTTCCCTCAGAATAATTATATTTAACAGATTATAACTCACCTAGTACTTTTTACCTCTTAAATTACCTTTTAGAATGCCAATAAAACCATTATAATGCAGTATTTCACCTGCCAGAAAGTGAATATTACGCAAACCTGCAATTGGAAACCGTTTTTGCACATTTACAGTCACCTGACTTTTGGGGTCCGTGTACGCAAATAATAATAGTAATTATCATCATTATTTTAACATTTATTAGGCTACATATTTAGAAGACGCTTTTATCCAAAAAATGAACAAAACAATTTGTCAAATGTCATTCATAATACGGTTTAGACAATAATACAGGGCTAAGATTATCACAAATAAACAAGATTTTGACGCATATCCTAGGGTTTGTGAGGAGTGTGGAAGCGCACTGGACACGAACACTTGCATTTTCCTATCAACAGTGGAAACAACTTAAAATACTCTATAATTTCTGGTCATACAGAAAAAAATAATACATTATTCGCAACTACTTTTATTTGTGTAAACTCACTGTGCTTTTGTAAAATAAAATAAAACAATCAGGCACGCTTTCATGATCTCCGTGAACTGGAGCACGAGAACTGAAACAAAATATAGCCTATATAGGCTAAAGCTTGAAATGTCCACTTTAAAACGAACAAATTCAAATCGAAAGCTAATACCTTCTGATTATGTAATCCGTATGAAAGGTGCATTTCTCTCTAAAGGCGCATCCGCTTAACAGCGGAGATGGAGATATGTTTTTAGCCGAGACTGATTTAGAAAACAACAGTTTATTAATAAACAATTAAAATGCCTCGTTATTTTTTCAGACACATTTATTATCATTAGCCTATAACTCACCTATAAATCACCAGCTTAAGATGAAACTTCACGAGACCGGCGCGGCGAGATGCCTCCACAGGGTGGGAGATGCGTGGCGTGATTGACAGCTTTGACACCAAATGTATATGTGAAAATCAGATGAGATGATTTCACAACTTTTCATTGGTCATTTAGATACGTGAAGCATAGGCCTACTGTATACGGAAATGAACCTGGACATTCTATCCGTCGAAAAATAAAAAAATCGGCAAAATGGACATACGGTTTTCATCGGAAAGCAGCGATATATTTATTCATTCTTATATATGGTATGGAGTTGTTTTTTAGGTATTCACTAGTAGTATATTATAATTAATATGTATTAATATGTATTCCGTGCACATTGTGTTATTTATTTAATGAATTATGTTTTTATATGTTTACGTGACTCTACGTGGCCTCGTTAATTCGCTCCGTGCACAAAATGGCGACCGTTGACGTTCGAACCCTGAGTGTGCGGGCCAGTACTTCCGGTGAAAACTTCTGACATCGAGAGTTGGAGACAGCGAGAGCAAGAGACAACAGCGACCGAGTTCCATTACTAGAGAGAGAATTTTTCACAATGAGTGTTTTTAGGAATCAAGAGAGGCGACTTGCCTTTCGGAGGGTGACAGCCTCAGCACTTCATTGTTGTGTGCCGTTATATATGTACCGTTTCGTCACGTTACAACAAAGTCAGCTTTCATGGATTCCCCCGTTGACACTGCGGTACGGAATGAGTGGATGCAGAAGATCCAGGGGGGATGACTTCAACCCGACCAAATTTTAAAAATGCATGTAATTTTCTGTGTATTTCACCTGTGAGTTTCTATGCTTTCTATTACTGCATTTATTTTGTGCAAGTGAGATGAGTAAAGAGCATCTGTTTCATAAATAATTATCTGTCTGGTGTTTATAAGCAGCGCATACAGTATTTTACTATGTGTAAAATATACACAAACTTATAGTACATTTTTGTGGTAACGTTACCTACAGTTAAAAATGTAAATGTAAAATATGTGATGATAATATTTATCGAGTAAGTGAAAATATATACGCAGAATTGAGAAAATAGTATTTATGGAGATAAATTGTAGCCTATCACAGGGCAAACGTGTGAATGTGCACGGGGTATTTTATTTAACAACTCTAATCGTAGTTGTAATTATATTTACAGTTGGCATAATTGTCATTGCGTATGCAGCATGAGTCCAATACAATCTTCTGTTCGTGAACAGTTGTATTTCATTCATTAATCTGACTATGCATCCGTGCATTTAATTGCCATTGGCTCGTGTGATAGTAATATGGAAGTATTTTAAGTTATATAATTGATTCTATAAACAACTATAAAAGGTCATTTTCGGCTTTCTCCGGCTCCCTGCACATAATGCGAAACGGGAAGTGTCTAACCGCACACTCGCTGTTCAGAAATCCAAAATGGCGGCCAAGTGCAACTAGTCCATTGCCCCTTGGGGAGAAATAAAGTATTTTGAAATTGAAATGCCACTCCATCGACTATTACATTGGGAAAAAATATTTTGAAACTTTTTGGTAGTGACTATCACTTCGAGCACTATTTAGCTTTCAGTCAAAAAAAAGACTACTTTGTGTACCAAAGGTAACTTTGCACCTGGTTAGGAAACAATTAGTCATGTCATGAGCAACAGAGACTGATGGCAATGCAGTGAAGTAGAGTTCTACTTTATGCAAATACCAATGGGAATGCACACAGTGGAGCCCATGTCACCTGATACAGTTGGATATTGTGGTCAAGCAGGAACACCACCTAGCAATACAGAAACTTGTCGACCCACAATCAGTGTGAACGGCCATTCAGACCGGTGTGGAGTTTATACCTGGAAGAGGAGATGTCAGTGCTCCTTCCTCTCCGCTGGCACTGAAGAAGACATCCAAGGTGTCCTGATCAGAGATGTCCATCAGGTCCATCTGTTCTAGCATATCGACGTTCACCTCCATTGATGAGATGCTTCCTAAAGGGGCTGCAATAGGAGGGTCAGACACAACATGTGAGATGAAAAGAAAATGATTAGATATGAATATGGCATATATGACTACTTATAATCTTCTTCAAAGTAGGTTTCATCTATATCATCACGTCTTAAATTAAAGATTGTGGTCTTTCAACCTTTAAGTGGATTTTGCTATAATGTGTGACATTGATCTATTAATAGTGTGTGTGTGTGTGTGTGTGTGTACCTGGTGTTCCCTACGTTATAAGTCCCCAAAAGGATAGTAATACCAATCATTTTTTACCTCTAAGGGACATGTTTTCCTCACTGGGACCAAAAAAAGTGTATAAATCGTATTAATTTTTTGTTAATTTAACACTGTATAAAGTTTTCTGTGATGGCTAGGTTTAGTGTAGGACGATATAATATACAGTTAGTACAGTATAAATGCATTATGTCTAAGGAAAGTCCCCTTTAAACATGGAAACCTGTGTGTGCGTGTGTGTGTGTGAGTAAGAGAGAAAGATAGAGAGAGATGATAATGACAGCTCTTACTGTTTGAAGCCAACACAAGTTAGCTTGCCGTCAATTCACTTTGAACTTAAAAAAAACAGTTTGTCTATATGACTCCATATCTACTTTTAGATCTTGGTGTAATAATCTTAAAATTGAAAACATTTGTTGATCTTCAAGCTGAACACTCTGGCAGAGATGTTGTTTTTCCTCAAATAAGTTTGACAAAAAAAAGTGTAAAGTGCAATTTTCCTAAATTTACCTGAAGAGTTTGTATAGCCTAAATATATGAGTTTTAACTTTTTTTAAAGGCCCAAAATTATATAATTGTATTTTAAATGAAAAGAGTCACCCATATATGTGTGTGTTCAAACTCACGTCTCTTATAATCTATCTGCAGGTGTGCAGAGGAGAGGTAGACATCCACATCGTGTTGAAACACCTCCTCAAAGAATCGTTGTCTCTCTCTCAGCCTCATTTGCTGGGCCGACTCTGTGTCCGGGACTCTCTGTGCATGTTCTGTCTCCGCTATCAGCAAAAACAGGGACAGTAACCTCAGTCACATGTTATATCAACACCCATTAACAGGATTTCTGCTTAGCACCACTTTCTCTAAATTTTAAGCAACAGATAGTTCTACAATTCCTTGTATGGACAAGCTGCACCCTAGAACCTTCTTCCAAAAAAAAAAAAAAAAACCCACAACAATCCACCAGCAGGGGGCATAAGTTACTTGAACTCTCTTACTCAATTTTTTTTTGTTTGTGCCCTGTTACATTGAGATCTATATATATATTTTTTTTATCTTTGTTCAGAGCAACAATTAGTTATGTATTTTCATGTCCATTTCCTCATTTCCTCATATCTCTTCTAATTAAATCCAGACCCGTTGTTTACAGTTTTTGTGTGCCTTGTTTACTTCAGCCAATTTTGTAGTAGCCTAAATTAAAGTAGAAAGTCTAGAAAGAGAACATGATGTGCTAAGACAAAATAGACATAAGTGGAATGTATGAGATTGTTACAGATAAAATATGACAATTTTTTATCAGTTTGTTCAGAATGACTCATGAGTCAGAGGACTGATAAACATTCTTCACTTAAGCCTTATTTGAGAAGCTGGAATGAATGTATATAGATTGTCCCCAGAGTACTTTTAAAACCTTCAAAGGGAAAAATGGTGGATAAAGACACTAAATAATCTCGGTTTACTTCAAAACTAGTTTTATTTGAAACGTCATGCTCTTTTTAGGCTATAACTTAAGAGTGCGATGTAAACACATACTAAACCATGGTACTGATAATACTTTCTTGAACAAGCAGTAATCAATGTCTTGTTTTGATAATCATGTAAAACTTGTTTTACCATATTAAAGGTGCCATGTGTAATTGTCTGGCAAAAAAAATCAAGTCATACTCCACATTCCATACCAGATGGGGGCAGTATACCTCACATATCAAAATATGTGATGTAGGATATGGTATTTTATAAATCACACACTATAAATATGATAAAGAAGCAGAAACAGATAGTTGCAGTAAAGTAAGATATTTTAATAAGTTGAAGAAACAATAATGATTTGTGACACACACACACACTCGATTTGCGCATCGCCATCATGTGTGTATTACAGGTAACGTTATTACATTGCTTCCTGATATCACGTGCGCAAACACAGATAACCTATATTTATATATATATATATATATATATATATATATACTACAGGGCAGTTGAATGCTTGTATCTGATAACCGTGAAGCTCTTGTAATTATTACTTTACCCAACCTCTCCATGTCGAGTGATGCAGTAAACATCAGACAGCGCACGTGAACCGATCATTTCTACTATAGTAAAAAAAAAACACGAACACTGTTGAAAGATACAGTAGGCTACAAATGACCTGTTCGCGCCACAAATAGTTCTCCATCCTTAGCGACCGAGTCATTGAATGTGAAACAGCGGCTGTTGTCGTCAGCGAGCAGCACTCTTCAGACAACGAGGGCGCGCGCGCCGTGTTGATACCTCCGTTTCAGTTTCTCCAACAGTAATATGCAGTGCGGCGGTCAGAACACGGAGACCATTCTGCCCCTAGCTATGCGTGCGAAAGCATGGGGAGCGATCCCGGGCGTGTCAGAATGGGTGCTGAACGTTGTAAAACAGGGCTATGCGCTGCAGTTCGCTCGCCGTCCCCCGCGCTTTCGAGCCCGGACCGTGACGAGCGGTCATTTTCTTATCTGATCGGATTTGTGCTTCAGAGCGCGGTGGTTGTAGGGGTCTCTTGCCAAAGGCTTCAGCCATCCTTCTGCTCTCTTCCCTGAATTGAAATGAAGTAGTGGGCTGTACTTTCCACACGATAGACATCAGGTTCAAGTACGCCCACAAGCCGTGCGAGTTATTCGTGTATTGCAGGTTGGCTGGTGGTTATGTGCCCCGCATACCGCCTCCCATGGCCGAAACTGGTATTACAACACCTGTCGGGCCGTGGCTAGTAATGCTAATGCTAATTAAGGTTGATATCTCTGCAGCACTATAACTTGACATTTTTTTAATGACATCATTGCCCTTATTTCTTCTCATTCTTTTGATGCGTGTAGCTAATTTTTTGGATATTTTTACCTCAATGTTTACACATGGCACCTTTAAAAACATGTAAACATGTATGAATGTGTTTTTTGACAGTAATTAATGGAAGTAATATTGGCTGGCCAAGAAAACTGACCTTTGACCTGGAAGCAGAGATATTAGTCACCGGTCTATATACGGAGTCCTCTCAATGTGTGTTAGCACATGCACAACCATCTCGAAATAGACAATATGAGTCATCTGCCACCCTGAACCCTAAGCAATTCAAAACATAAACATCCAGTTCTGGGGAAAGCAATGCTGAAAAACTTAATAGCTTTGATCGGATGCAGTTTTATAAACATTTAATAGAGGTATATTGAGTGCATTCATTATGCATTTTTTTATTGCATAAGAATATTTTTACATTACACAAAACTAAAAGCAACAATTATGAGTTGTCAGTATGACATGTTCAGCCTGACATTTGTGTTCACTGTCCTTGAAAAGTAACATGGGGCAAGTCTCAGCTCAACTGAAATAACAGCCCTAAAGCTTGCACCACAGCTCTACAGGGTTAGAGAATGGCATTCTTTTTCCTTTCACAGGTCATTAATACATCCAGCCTCACAGAGACAGTGTCCCGCAACTCAGCCATAATTAGAAGGCACAGGCTGAGCCTGAAATAATTGGATCTGCCTTTTAAACCTGGGCTAAAATAGGAATAATGTAAAGATTATCTGGTCTGTGCTAGGAGAGCTGATCGCATTCAGCTGCTTCAAGACGTGCTATAGAACAAGGCCGTCGACGGAGGGGGATAACTGTAAACATTGTCCCAGGCTTTGTATATATATATATATATATAATACACATACAGTAGTCAACATTTGAAGTGGATCAAAAAAGTTAATCAAAGTTGTCGTTCAAAATTCATGTATAACTTGGATGAAAGGTTTTGATCCACTTTGAATGCTGACTACTGTATTAACAATATGAGTTATATATTACACGTGTGTGTGTGTGCGTGTGTACTAGGCTAGTCATGTGATCTCAACATGGTAGCCCCATGTGGTGCCATTGTAAAACAAAATCAAACAGCTTTTTCTGGGCCCACCATGTATTTTCTACTTTGGATATGTGTTGTTTGTTGTCATTATTGATACATCAGACTTTTATGATGCAGTTGATAAAGTATGATATAGGAGAATACAGAGCTATAAAAAAAAAAGAGCAAATATATGCAATTTGGTATTTACATGGCCAAAAATGAAGATGAAATTCTGATAGCTTATAATGTCAATCAATGAGGTATTTTTAGCAGACTGCTTACATCAAATCAATATATCTCCCAATAATATGTTATTTAAATGCTTAGTTTTATTATCAAATATCTGTAGTTTTTTATTAACAATAAAAATGTTATTCTGACATTTACTTAATAAAAATCAGTAAAGATAAAATGTACCACGATCTGAATGGGGAAGTTAATTAAACCAAAATGCTTTTTATTGGCCAAAAAAAGTGTCAATTGTAGATCAAAACATGATTTTTTAGCAAAGTTCATGTTGATAATTTAGAGGCCTTAGAAATGTGTGTAACAAATATGTTACAGATGTATAGGCTTAAACTATCAGTGCACCTTTGAAACAGACCAGGCACCAAGTACAGCATTTATGAACCATATGGCATTGGAAAATATGCATTTGTACAATATGAGTTCCCACACAGCAAAACTTCTGATGTTAAATTACCATTGCCAGTATTTATTTAATCTGTGTGTATATAAACTCTGGCAGAGTTAATTTAACACTGGGGGATTTGCTGTGCAGTAACTTTCTAAAACCAACTGACAACATGTGTTTACATTACAGACAGTGCACAGAGACCATCCTCCACCACCAATGTTTGAGCAGATGTCTCATATATTTACACACCTTTATGCATTTCTTTCTATTGTGAAACACCTACAAACTTAAATATATATATATATTAAAATGTTTCAATGTTTTTTTTTCTTCCATACATTTAAAGTCAATGGGGGACATTAGGGTGAGTAAATGATGACATAATTGTATTGTTTGAATGAACAACCCCTTTTAGACACTCCCAAAAAGAAAGATCGCAAATAACTCTTAATATCTCATTTGTTCTCTTAGGGTAGCAAAATATGTTTGCACCATCATAACCTGGGTAAGACTGTGATGATAGTATTTCCTTTTTATTTATGTTAAAGAATCCATGAGTCATCACATTTGACAGGCAAAGCGCCAGAGTAGGCAGTTGTGTAAGACGGGGTCATTCTCTCGCGCCTGGTGGTGGCAGTGAGGACGACGACGGGAGGCATCCAGGGGCCACAGCGCTGTCACTCTGAATAACTAATCAGATCTGCTCTAGCTGACCATTGCAGCCAGAATGGGCAAAGTGGGAGTGGGAGTCCCATTTGTTTTTCCATCTGACAGTACTGTGTGGCTCAGCACAAAGTGTGTGTAAACAGGTTTGTCTTAGGACTGGTCAATAAATTGAATATTTAACATATAGCCTATTTGTGTTAGTTTATCTGGCAATATAAAATTTAGCAACATTATGAATAACGCAATAAGTTTAAAGCTCTTTTTAATGTACTTTCATTAAATCAGTTTTGTGATTGCTAGTATTAGAGTATTAACAGATGTTGTAATCTCTCGTTTAAACTTTAGTAGTAAAAAGTTTGTGAATTTCATCAATTTGATTAAAATGTCAAACTATACAAAATATCACAAGATCAAAAATTGTCTTGTCTTGAATTGTCCAGACATTGTTCAGATTCTTAAAAGTTGAGATGTGGTGCTCATATGATTGTGTTGTACCCTGATACTGGTCCTCTTCCTTCCAGAGCTTATATTGGTTCTCACCTATACAAAAAGTGTTGTTTTTGTAGTAAAGTGGTCTAAATCATCCTTTTAACAGTGGTGGGTGGGGACATTTTTTTATTATTTGTAAATTAACAGAATGTCACAAATGCTACCAAAATAACTTAAAGGCAGGGTAGGCAGGATTTGTCTAAAAACTTTTTTCCCAAATTAGTTTAAACTGTCTTTATACATAATTAAAATGTAAGTACTCTGAAAAAGAGAGTATAAAAATCGAGTGTTTGTAGTCCTCTCAGGGCTGCAATAAACACAGCTACTTATCCCATTGGGAACGAATGAAATGATTGGCTGGGCGACTGTTACTCTCACTCGCTACCATGGCTACCACCCCTGCTGCTACAGGAACTGCCCACATGCGCGCACCCGTTTGACTCGAGGAGGGGAAGAGAAACGGAAGCTAGGAAGAATCACAATTATGGCAGAGAAAGAGCAGTCAAAATTCCCAGTACCTGCATATACAGTCAGCGAAGGCATACAAGGCAAGGACTTCTTTTTTTTTTGTCCTTGAGCCGACGATGCGATTTTTTTTTTTGTCCTTGAGCCGAAGAGCTTTCATCGTGGAAGCTCTTACATGCAAAACAACGTATATGTTATGAATCTTACACGAAATTCACCTTCATCACAGTGTAACTGATGGTAATGGGAAAACGTGAATCAATGCAACCTGTTTTTAGCTTTGCTTTATGTTACTAGCTCGTTACCGAATCAAACTCAATATATTTTAAACTTTACCAGTATCGATATGCTAGCTTGATAGTGAGTACTAACAGCCGTGTTAGTTGTTTATATTCATAATGATAAAGTTAGGTATTTTATTACATGTGATTCTGACATGATGTCAGTACATGCACTGCGCTCCTCTCCGCTCGGCTCTGGTTTGAAGCCTTGTTTATACTCGACGCGCCCGCACGAGCGCGAGTCTCCGCTGACTGCGCGCGCACCTCTCCAAACGGTCGAGGCGTTTATAATTGACGCGCTCGCCGTTGTACTATTCTTTGAAACGACAGGGGGCGACTCGAGTAATTGCCCTCTAAAACATCAGGAATCGGTGAGAAGAAGAAAGATAAGCACGTGACAATGTTCATTTTAGTATACCACCACCAATACAAAAACAATTGTGTAAAACCCAGTAAACCCTGAGATTATTACGTGTGCCATTAAAACAAAATATTTGTAGGCTAGCCTATATGGGAATACATGTATGTATACAACTAAATTAACGATCTCTTAAAAAATATATAATTTCGCTAAACATTTCATTAACTTTCGTGTACATTTGTATTACACATGGACCTTCATGTTCATTAAAAAGGCTTTTTATGCTATTGTATGCTCATTTTTTAAATGTAAGCAACTAATTTAGACGCGCAAACTGGGTCCTGGTGTGATGAGAAGGTCGTGCTCGGCCAGATTCGGCTCGAAGTCGTTCATCTTCGAAAGCGGAGCCGCGCGCGCTGTTACAAAATCTGCCGTGCTCACCGCCAGGCGAAATGGGCCTTTGCGCACCCAACGCGCGCGACCTCCCACACCGCAATGACGTCATTTTTGCCGCGCGCACCTTCGCGGTCGTGCGGACGCGTTGAGTATAAACAAGGCTTGACTCCTCCAGCTGAGCATCGCGGGTTCATGTGTTTTGGGGGCGTGGCTTTGGAAGGAGCCCAGAAGAGAGGGGGTGGGAGTGAATGGGATAAGTAGCTGTGTTTATTGCAGCCCTGAGAGGACTACAGACACTCGATTTGTATACTTTCTTTTTCAGAGTACTTACATTTGAATTATGTATTGGTATATAAAGACATTTAAACAAATTTGGGAAAAAGTTTTTTAGACAAATCCTGCCTACCCTGCCTTTAAAGTTACGATGAAATGAAAGTAGCAACAGTTTTTTGTTTTGTTTTGTTTTTTTACATACATTTGAGTGAAACAGGTTATAGAAAAAGAGAAAATGTAGAGCAGGGAATTGGTTCTTTAAAATGTGGGTGTGGACGTTGCCGTCAATTGTATGAGAATGGCTGGGGTTTTGGTGGACTAAATAATTAGATAAGTCCGGCATATGTCACCACTGGGAAGATCAGGTTATAACATTTTGATAAAATGTTATGAGATTAAAACATTTTAAAAAGTAAAACAAATGTATTGGTCAGAATAAGATCAATAAAATATATTTTAGCAAACGTACACTTGAACGTAAATTAAACCCAGAACATTCCTTCAATCCTGCAGGGACAAACTAGGCTTGTCGGCACTGCAGGGATCTCCTCTTGCATTTTTCCATGACCTTGTCTAAGTTTAATATTTAAAAACATATGCCTGTGTTTATATAAAAGGTTAAGAAAGGTTGAGGCACTTACAACTCGACAGACATGCCATAAATGGATATTGCATAACCAGGGTAGTATGACTCGGTCCTTGACATCTGCCATGTGCATATTTGAGTGTGTGCATGTGTGTGAAAATAAAATGATGACTTGATGCTTCTGAAATAATGCAAGGTTAAGTGCTTTGCTCAGGGGTGCAGTTTGTTTTATTCTCTGGCATTCCCTTCCAGTCAAATTACATTTTCTCTGATACGATCGAGAAAGGAGCAAGTCAGGGAAAATGTGATTTGACTGAGCTAGTGTCCTTAGAAAACTAAATTTTGCTGGCCACTCTTGCACTTTGCAAAATGCCAGTGCAGTGGACATGGTGTTTATTCATGTCAGCTGGCAGATCTGGCAGAGCTTGCGAGTGTTCCTGGCCTCAGGGTCACATGTCAACTTGTAGGCAGCAATAACTAAATTCTATTCATTTACAATACAATACAATACAAAATTTAATGTACAGTATTCAATTCTTAATTCTCATAAGACTGAGTTGATGGGTCTTTTGGGCCTCAGAACATCTAGTAATGTCCTAGAAACTATCCAGTACACCCTAAAACAGGGGTACCAAACCGTGCTCAAGTTCTGGAGGGCTACCCTCTGCAGACTTCAATCCCAAACCTGCTCCAGCACACCTGCCTGTTATTTATAATAATTATTGAATAGCTTGATTAGCTGGTTCAGGTTTTATTAGGGTTGTAGTTGAACTCTTCTAGAAGTTAGCCCTCAGGAGAAGGGCTGGCTTACATTTCCCTAGAAACCACCTGGCCAAATTCTTAAAAAAACACTCTTTAACCTTAGCAACTACATAGAAACACCTTGGCTACCACAAAGAACAGGGTAGAAAGAAACCATGTACGAAAGCTCCTAAAACCAACTACCCTAGCAACAACCAAGCAAGTCAAGTCACCTTTATTAATTTAGCGCTTCATACAATACAGATTTCAAAGCAACTTTACAGTGACAACAGGAAAATGATTCAATAATGCAAACAGAGTTCGTTTCGGCTGTACAACAGCTCTAAAATAAAATATTGTCATTGTTCAGCTGAAGTTAGTTCTGTGTTGATTCAGTTCCGTTGTAAAGCTCATCCCTTATTAAATTAGTTAATTTAATCTAAAGCAGTTCTGCTGCTGAATCTGCGTCAGTACAGTCAAATCAATAATATTGTTGAACATTAAATGTGTCTCCTCCGGCAATGAACGAACATGGTGTCATTATGATTCAGGCTGCATCACAAGTGTATACCAACCACTGTCACCATTCAACCACCCAAAAAACCTTAACAACCACATAGCTTTTGAGTGTCTGTTTTTGGAGTTTACGTTAGCAGTGCAGTAGTGGATGGAGTCAGATCTGCTGTGGAGTAGTATGTTCCACAATTGATCAGCCACTGTTTTCCAATCAGATTAAATCAGTGATTGATTTAAAGTGAATGACTTCATCACGAGGCTTTCTGACGCTGCCCCAAATATCCAATAAGATCATTCATAAGGCAAGTAAACAACCGCATGAGGATGAGATCACTCTATTTTTCTCTTCCTCTCTTAGACTCGTCTCTTTCTCTCATCCATCCTCCTTTGTCGCACTGTGCTGTCCATTCACACAGCAGTAGGTTGGGAGGGGTGAGCAAGACTTGTTAGATCAAAGCAGAAGAAAGGCGGATTGTCTGTAAGGACTGATTTGTCATTTTCTCCATACAAGGCAAAGCTCTGTTTCCACCCCACCCAACCCCCAGCTTATACTTTGTCATAGTGGTTCACAATCACATACTAAAGCATTCTGGGGATTATGATCCAGCAGGGTACCGGACATGGCACAGCATCCATACAGGCACTCTCAGAGACATACCAACAGTTTTAACCTTATCAGACACAAATACACATGTCATGCAGCTCTTGATTTTAACAGATCTTGGTCTCATCTACAGTAATGTATTCTGTTTGTATAAATAGTCAGTCATAGGTTTGTGTAATTACCACAGCAGGAATGCCTTAACCACGCATCAACCTCTTCCAGTCATCTCACCCAAAACACAAAAATTTGTTCTTCTAGGAGGTGACTTTCAGAAGCATTACAGCCCCAAAACAACCTAAAACCAGTCCACCACATCCCTCTGAGGACAGTTTAAAAACAGGACATGGGATATGAACTTTCCAGATGAATGAGTTAAAAGTTCATGTGTTAAACCTCAGGGACTAAGAGTAAAAGCCCTGACGTACTAACTAAGAAACCATACCTTAAAATATAACTAAAAAGCAGATGCTAATTCTCATTGAAAAATGACAAGAGAATGTTTCTCTAAAAACAAGTATGGTAACCTTAAACCAGAAATGGGGATTTTCAAACCAACAAACCACAATAATTTGAAGACATTGGATGAAGGATGTGGTATTCAGCTATAAACACAAGCTCTTAAAGGATTAATTCACCCAAAAATAACTCTCTCATCATGTACTCACCCTCATGACATTCCAAACCCATAACATTTTTGTTCATCTTCAATAAATAATTGAAGATGTTTTAAATTAAACCTGAGAGATTGCTGTCCTTCCATTGAAAAATCATTCCACCAAATATTTTTATGGGTTAAGGTTCCAAAGGTTCATAACGAGATCATAAAATAAATCCATATGAATTAAGCAGTTTAATTAAAGTCTTCTTAAAAGACTTGATTGCTCTTACATATAAATATTTATCAATGCACAAATAATAAAGTACATCAAATATGGTAAAAGAAAGGTCAAAGTGCTTGCTTGACAATAAACAGTAAAAAAAAAAACTTTAGTTCAGAAACTGGTTCACCGTTTTAAAAACACTAAACTCACTATAACATAAACTCTCAGATTTCCCTTCAGCTTTCTGCTTTGTCAGCTGAGGAATAGAGGTGGCCGATATGACCAAAATCTTATATCATGATACCATATCCAAATTTTATTTCATGATAACGATATTGTCACCAACGGTTGCAGGAAACACGATGAAGATGAAGATCAGGCTCAAAAGGCTTTAATATTCCACATAATATTCCAAACGAGGCAGGCAACCGCTACGCACTGACATGACCGGACAAATGAACACTGAAAAGACTGCATCTTAAATACAAAGCAAATTATGGAAAAATGACAAACATGTGATGATTAAATTAATCACTATGACAACTGATAAGTGGCGGGAAACTTAACAAAGGAAGACAAACAATCAAAAAGTCAATCAATGAGTGTCTGTATTACGCCCCTCCCCAGAAGGCGCGACATCACGCCGTAACCAAAACAAAGACAAACAGGAAATGAGGAAGGTGATGGTGGGGGCTTTGGAGGAGGACGAGGAGTTGGGAGAGAAGGGTTTGGCGGGACCACTGATATCAGGTCACAGTTAAAGGAGAACTCCGGTCAATTTTAACATTGAGCTCAATTTTTAGTAAATTTGGAGTGCTGTCAATACAGAGAACAACGACAAAAATCGGTGTTGCCTACACTGTTTTATCCTATTTTTAAAATTTGCACCCTATTGACTTGAATGGGGCAAGTTTTAAACCTGCTTTTATCCTCTTAACATATTTGATGTGTCATTACAAGTGCCCAGCCATGTTGAGTGATTCCTTAAGAGTGAACACGAGTGAATCTGACTGCAGTAGATGTGAAAGATATTAATAAAAATAATGTTATATCAGCCAGCGCACATACCTGTATTTAGTTCCTGTTTTCGGTGGAAGTCCAAAGTAGTCGATTGTCGAGTTCACGCGCGTGATCATAGCAACTAAACCTATGCGCGTGAACTTGACAATCGACTACTTTGGACTTCTACCGAAAACAGGAACTAAATGCAGGTATGTGCGCTGGCTGATATAACATCATTTTTATTCATATCTTTCAAATCTACTGCAGTCAGATTCACTCGTGTTCACTCTTAAGGAATCACTCAACATGGCTGGGCACTTGTAATGACACATCAAATATGTTAAGAGGATAAAAGCAGGTTTAAAACTTGCCCCATTCAAGTCAATAGGGTGCAAATTTTTTAAATAGGATAAAACAGTGTAGGCAACACCGATTTTTTGTCGTTGTTCTCTGTATTGACAGCACTCCAAATTTACTAAAAATTGAGCTCAATGTTAAAATTGACCGGAGTTCTCCTTTAATACAGGGCGAGGATTCCGTCTTTGTGCTGGTTGCGTGATGTCTGGGAGGTCTATGAGCACGGCTTCACGTCTCTCAGGGGCAGTTTACACTACATCGTTTTCAACTAAAAACGGAAAACTTTAATGCGTTTTGGCCATTTTGTCCAGAAAACTTTTTGTGCAATTTGGCCCAAGAACCAAACTTTCAAAGTGCAATTTTTTGAAAATGATATGGGAAAATAGTCTCTTTTTTCATCATTGTCGTGCAAATGTACCCAGACAACACTCAGAAACCATCTGTCTGACAGCATGCACATAGAGCAAAAATTAGTTGTTTCGCAGCTTACAGCACTTCAACAGTTTTAAAAAACACTTGTTTTTTATACTGCAATGCTTAAAAAACGCTTGCAAATGATAAGCTTTCGTGACCACATAGCACAGCAACATCACATGAGCATAACCGCGATAAAGACGATAGTCCAAAATCTCAACTGGTTGACTAATTTAAACAGGTTAATCATGTCTGGTATATTGCTCACCCCTACTAAGGAATATGCAACCATGTTACCAAGATATTAGCTGCAAGGCTAACAAAGTTGCATCCAGGATTTATATACTAATAATGAATACATGTATGTATTAAAGTATTATAACTGATCAAATGCAAAGCAACTTAGTATATCTATCTAAGAAAAACAGCTGATCTAAGGCATAACAACAGTCTATTATCATTTCCATTTGTGCTCCTAGGATCATTATGTAACACTCAGTCCTAAGCACAATGTGATGATGTCACAAGTCTGTTATAAAAGATGCCATACCAATGTCATGATTTGTCAGGTCGTTTGGAACTGCTGCTGTTCATTAGTGTTTCCCTTATTTTAATGATCTCTGACCTGCTGCACTATCAAACTTAGAGAAACAACATGCTTCTTTGGAGCTATGGACTAAGTGGTTAGCACTGATGCATGCGTGTGCGTGTGTGTGTTTTGTTTATGGAGATATCAGTTAAAAAATCTGATTTTGTATTTATCTTCATAGTCCAGTCATCTGCCTATTACACTAACGCTTAGATTCATGACAACTTTGTTTTTGCTTTATACGCGAGTAAAAAAAAAAAAAAAACAGGACGGTTTTTGAGTGCCATATTTATCTAATATTTTTGAGTGCTTGCTTATATATACTCTTGTGTACTGTATGCTATTAGTTTGTTCTTCCTTGTCAATTGTTCATCATCTTTTTTTTAATGAAGCATTATTTTTGGTTTGCTTCAGCTATGATAAGGAGACATTCACTCTTGCATTGCAAATTCATTATTTTGGGGGCGGAGCAAGGAAGAGAGGGGCGTGTTTGTTTGGGTTGATTTAACTATCAACAGTGTTTCTCAGAAATCGCTTACTGCGCCTTTAAGTGTCTGAGAATTACCAGAGCATATTTCTTAGAGTCTGATAAAACCCTTTTATAGAAATAACAGAAGCATAAATAGTTACTGCATAACTCAGAAATCCCCTTGTCCTATGTTAAATCTACATACACAACTGTGGTTTCCAAAACAAACTGAATTATTAATAGTGGGAGTATATGTGTGAAATCTGTGGGTATGAAAGTTTTGGAAATAAGGAAACCCAGAAACTAAAATATCTTCAGCTATCTGACAAAGTAATGATTGCTAGACTCCAAGATATTTAATTCAGGATCTTTTATAAGACAGCAACCACAAACTCTATTAGTTCTATTTTCAGAGATACCGGGATTCACAGAAAAGTACCAAAGAACAACGTGAATGAAACGGACTGAGAGGAATTTCTAGAAGATTCCACAAGATGAGTGATATGATAATGAGTCATAAGGAAAGTATGAAGCATGGAGTAAGGAACTAGATAGCAAGCACTGTCGACCAAAAGTACTTGAGTGTATCTCTTATCTTTTTCTCATTCATTTGCCCGCACTATATACAAGCTTTTAAAGAGAGAAAATAAGAAGTAGTCCCTTGTAGGTTCAGTGAAACTTCTCCCGACTTTTCATGCTATCATCTAAAGACTTGTGAGTTATACATATAGTGCTTTGAAAAAAGTTTTTATTGAAAAAAAAAATATATACATACATATTACACTAAATGGCATCAGATCTTCAAGCAGAAACTTATGAATTATAAAATTTCTTCATGAACTAAAAACACTTCAATTTACATCTTAAGTCATGTATTTATTATAGAAAGTTATAGAACTGCCCACCAAAACAAAAAACATACAAACACTGTATAGTTATGCATAATCTCAAAAAGACAAGAGGCAAATATTTTTTGACAGCATTTGTAGAGTCAATTTTGATTCACAACTTTAGCAGTTGACTGTCATTTGTTAAAAGTCTCTTCATTAGTGAAACTACGAAACCCAGAATCAGCCACTATGCTTGAACACACACGCAGTTATAAAGATAAATAAAACCAAGTATATTTTAGCCCAAAATTAATCAATTTTGATTTTGAATGCATCAGTAGGTAACAGAATCAAGTAGGCACTTCTCCTTTTTTGGAAATTAATTGTCGCTAAAAAGGTGAAGTTGTATTTCAAGTAAAATTGGTCTATTTTTCTATGTCTTTGTCATTTAATTTTACCATATCAGAAACATTACCATAATTATTTGTAACACAAATGAAGACAATTTGAAAAAATGTACTTGTGCCATTCCTGTAGATTAAGTCATTCCACTGGACCTGAATGACACCATCCTAAACATCTGGAGTGCATATCTTTTTGACAGACATGGACATTTTTGTTCATAATTTGAGGACATTTTTAAAATAGTGTAACAAATACTCATGTGGCCAATCTAGTTTCCAGTCTCAAACCTCTAAGTATGTGTGTGTCTGAGACCAGAGAGTGTGGGGAACTTGGATTGTACCGGTATACAGTCCCATCTGCTAAAAAATGGCAGAAAAACTATTTAATTTCAGTCAGGTTACACCCAACAAATCTAGAATCCAGTAAACTTTGACAGGTTCATCAAGTTTATCAGCTCTTTAAATGATTGGTCAAAACAACCGGAAGCCCTTTAGAAATAGAAAATATATATAAACAGCCTTTCCTTATTTGGAAATGTCCAAATAAGGGAGGCATTTTTAATGTTGTTATTAGTGATTCTACAGGGAGAATAATAGGTAATTATTTTGCCACATATTCACATGAGACCGGGGTTAGTTTGCCACATGAAGTTACCTGCTTTTAGTCAAAAGTCCAATTACCAACAACACATGTGCTGCAAATTGTCACCAGATAAAGATGATTTGGATGAAGGAGAGTTCAAAAAGGTTTCGCTGAACAAAAGGGTCTTTTAATAAAATAATAAAATAAAAATCCATGAAGAGGAAGGCAGCGTAACAGAGTAAGGTGAAGGGAAAGAGGAGCACGCTGCAGCTGTAGGGGGTGGAGGAACGGAGCGTAGCAAGTCCATGGCAGAGGGAGCAATGACGACTGACCGGTGGAATGAAGGAACCCGGTGGGCTGAGGGTGTCTGGTGGAGCCGAAGGTGAGAGGAGCCAAGCTGGAGCCGACAGGTCGACGAGCCAAGCTGGAGCCGACAGGTCGACAGGCCAAGACGGAGTGAAGCGATCCGAGGCAGGAGGTGCAGCCACTGGATTTATCCGCTCAGGCGCTAACGGTGGTTGCAGGACCTGAGGCTTGACGTGAGTGCTTGGCATTGCAGGAGATGGCGAAATTGCTGACAACCTCCAGCAGAAGTGGGGCTGAAGGACTGGGTGAGCAGGGCAGTGACAGAGGCTGAAGAAGGCTAGACCGTGTCAAAGGTAACAATACATTGTCCGTGCAGGTGTATGTGCTGTCTAGAAACAGCGATGAAGGTTCAGAGGAAACAGGAAGAGAGTTCATCCAGTCCATCAGGAAACAGTGATGAAAAATCCAAAATGGGGTGGGAGAAAATACCTCAGCGCTGAATTCAATCAGCCAGTCCTCAATCTCAAAATCCACCCAAATACCCTCGGCCACTGATGTCGTGGGCTCACACCCCTGGTCAGACTTACTAGGACTCCTATTTCCGGGGCGAGGGTCCACAATGACCTCTTATCTTCAGGCAGGCTGAGACAGTAACGCACTGCAAATACTCACAATGCACATACGATCAGGATGTTAAAATAAATCGTTCAGGTCATCAACAACACCACTGACGAGTAGACATTGAACACTAAGCATGTCCGAGCCAGGTTCATCACTTGTTGTGAGGAATTGCAGCGTGTTTCTCTATTTGGTTGCATTGTATTTGCGGCACACATGTTTTCAAACTGATGAAGATGTTCTCTTAATTTGCTGTTTTTTTTGGGGGGGGGGGGGGGGGGGGGGGGTTTGCATGTTTTCTTTAGTTGCAGAAAGCTTTGTGCGATTTGTCGCACGTTTCTGCATTTGGTTGTGTTGTGAGTATTTGCAACGCGTTTCTGTATTTGGTTGCAATGTAAGTATTTTGCAGTATGTTTCTGTATGTGGTTGCGTTGTGAGTATTTGCAGTACGGTTCTGTATTTGGTTGTGTTGTAAGTATTTGCAGTACGGTTCTGTATTTGGTTGCGTTGTGAGTATTTGTAGCACGTTTCTGTTTGGTTGCAATGTGAGTATGTGCAGCAAGTTTCTGTATTTGGTTGCGTTGCGAGTATTCGCAGCACATTTTTTTCTATTTGGTTGTGTTGAGTATTTACAGTGCGTTTCTGTATTTGGTTGTGTTGTGAGTATTTGCAGCACGTGTTGGCAAACTGATGAAGATGTTACAGTATTTTCCAACTGCTTACACACGTTTTCAAAACTATGTCACCTTTTTTCAAAACTCTACACACAATTCCCAAAACTGCACACACAAAATGCCTCACATCTCCTTCAAAATGTAACACTGCATTCAAAATGCCATGAACACATGTCAGAATGAAGCATTTGTATAAAATGGCAAACACCTCTTTCATAAGTAGATTTTTTGGATATACCATGTAAACACTGTTGTTCTAAATCTAAAGCTCTTTGGTCTTTCATAGGCTTATATCTAAATTTTCAATACAATGTTCTAGAGTGAAAGTAGCAGAGGGGTTTCATGTACACTGTAAACACCAATGCAATGTAGAAACAGAACATATTTATTAGGCCAAACATTACTGTTGTATACAGTAGCATACAACAAAACCATATTATGTAAACCAAAAGTATATTTCCTTCACAATTGTGTGTGTGGGGTCTCTTGTCCACTGTTGGCATCCATTGTTCAAAACAGGTAATCTGACCTTTGACCTATTCATAGGCATATACTACAGTAAAGCAGTGATTGGTTAGTGATCAGTTAACCAATTAGGCCTCATCCACACTACTGCGTTTTAGTTTAGAAACGGATAATTAAAACGAATATGATCTCTGTCCACACCAGCGTTTTAGCTGTGTATTAGAATTGATCTCCGTCCCACATTAAAACGACTGAAAACGTGGATCACGTGGACCATTCACCAACACTGGGCATGCGCGTGCCGGTGTAAACAGGTGCATGTTAGGCAGTTATAGCATTGTAAAAATGCAGAATTTACTTGCACAACAGCTGTAAACAAAGACATCAAAGTCAGTAACTCTTGTAATTCGTTATCCAATGTTGCAGTCACTAACGTTACATAGCCCAGGCTGTTTTTCCATGTTTTCTTCCCGGGGACGAGTCATGTGATGGGTGGGTGACGAATCAGGGAAGGGATACGCCATGGACTGATGACACCCAATCATAGAGCCGAGCGTGAGCCTCTGCGTCATAGTTTCTAAAGTCCTCCGTTTTTGACCGTCTTCACTAAAACGCCCTCCGGAGATTCAAAAACGCAAAACGGGGGTCGGCTGTGTTTCTAAACATCTCCGTTTTAGGTCTTCGTTTTTGCCGTTGTAGTCTGGACGGGAGGTGCAAACGTAGCAAAAGGTCCCCATTTCTAAACGAAAAACGCAGTAGTGTGGATGGGGCCTTAGCGTTTGCACATGTGACGAGTGTGAGTGTGTGTGTGTGCGTGTGTGTGTGTGTGTGTGTGTGTGTGTGTGTGTGTGTGTGAGAGACCTGGTGAATAAGTGTAGAATTTTGATTGGTTATGTTTGGAAAAGGAAAGCAAGTCACTTTTTTAGATTTTTGTATTTTAGGTAGAGAAATTGTGTGTAGTGTTGAAAAAAGTGTTTTATTCAATTGAAAACTGAGTCAAAGGCTGAGAAATAGCTTATGGTTTTGGAGATTTGGTGAGTAGTTTTGCACTTTGAGTGAGAGGTTTAAAAAATCGTTTGACATGAAAAGATTTTGTGTGTAAGCAGTTAAAAAAAACTGTAATTTGCTGGTGTTTTTTTCTATTTTGCTGGTATTTTCTTTAGTTGCAGTGCATTGAGCTCTCTTGGCCATCATAAATTACACTGTTTTCACTGGCAGTAGTTTTGTATGCTGGATTCAAACAGAATTGAATATTTTTTTTATAAATGCATCATTAATTCTTGAAACTAAAACTGAAACATCAGCATATTTTTTTTTTAAATTAGCTGCAAACAAGTAAACAAAAACCATACTGGCATACATCCGGTAAAAGTATAATGGCGGTACATTTTAATTGAAAAGATAAGTAGTGTATTCAGGACAAGGTTTTTTTTTTCTATTACATAAATGTCAGGTTGGGGCAAGTTGTCATATGTTTCATATTTTGTCATCTGTAACATATTTAAGTTTTTAACATTTAATCTTTTTTCATTAATTGTTTTGTGTTTAATGATTATTTGACAATAACAGGTGGGCATGCATGCTAAATGACAGTGATGAATGCAGTCAGAAAAGTTAAACTTCTTGGGAAATAAAGGGAATTTTTAGGGTTTGTATCGATTTTAGGAGTTGATTATCAAAAAATAATAACCCTAAACTGAGAAAATATTCACTGGAGTAAACAGTGTGGACAACTATAGACATACATGTTATTTAATGACACAATGATTCTTCTTTTGATTAATGCCTGGTCATCTGTCATGCATGTTGTCAAGCAGAGTGTAAGAAGAGTCATATCTTTATGAGCAAAATATTTCAACAAAAAGGTGAAATACTCACAGGGAAGACGTTTGTTGTGCAGGTTCGTCCCCTTTGAGTTCATGACTCCAGTGACAGAGATGCACAGCTGTGAAAAACTGAGTGCTTTACCGGCAGTTTCAGTCAGTCTGCTGTCCCCAGAGCAAGACTGGACTCTGACACAGCTCATCTCCCTCTCTGTCTCTGAGACTTTAGGCTGTAGATTCAGTCGTGCACTTACTCCTCCAGCAGCGCCAGTGGCCGCGTGACAGTCTCTCTGCTCAGAGTCAGACCTCGGGTCTGGGGCAAGTGGATCATACCAAGTCCACCCTCACAGGAGGAGGAGAGTTTGAATTTACAGATGGGATCAGACAGAGGAAGGAGGGAGGGGTTTATGTAACGAGAGAGGAAGTGCTAAGAAAATTAAAGCAAGCTCTGTCTCTCAAACTCTCTTTGTCTTAGAGGTCATTCCATGAAAAAACATTTGATGAAATGCACTAAAAACAAATTCCACCATTTTATTTTATTAATTTTAAATTAAATGTAAACTTACTTAAAATGAAGTGTGCGTGTGTGTGTGTGTGTGTGTGCGTGTGCGTGTGTGTGTGTGTGTGTGTGTGTGTGTGTGTGTGTGTGTGTGTGTGTGTGTGTGTGTGTGTGTGTGTGTGTGTGTGCGTGCGTGCGTGCGTGCGTGTGTGTGCATTCAAAATTGCATTCAATTTAAAATGCATTCAATTTAAAATGCATTCAATTTCAGTGCTGTTTAAAAAAAAATATCCTGGGATGTACCTCGTGGTCAAGAGTG